>NJRP01000025.1:1046335-1064393 GCA_003063835.1 Aphaenogaster floridana
GTGATCTATTTTTTTTTCCTTTCTTTCTTCTATCGCGTCTCCTCATTAATACCGTCTGTGAAATAATAAAATTAATTTTCTTCAAAGTAAAGAAACTGAATATATCTGTATAAAAATTATTAGATAAATAGAAAGGTACTAACAATAAAATATTTACTTGTTTTGTCTGCCCGTGTTATTGTTCTTTCTTTCCTAATTCGAACTGTAATTCGAGTGCAAACAAATCTTCATTTTGAAGAATATTGATTTAGACTCAACATTGACTGTATCAATAACTGTCACAGTGAACACATTTGTGAAATGTTTAAACATGCTGCTTTATGTACTTTGTGCACGCCATTGATCTGTATAGGCAACTATCAGGCAACACCACCAACCACAAGGCGTATACTTGAGATAGATAATATCAGTTGTAAACTCGATATTCCTTCACGCGAAAGGAAGTTGCTCACAGATTGGTTACTTCAAACAAATCAAAGTGGAGAGCATTTCGTCGAATAAACCATATACTATGTCTATGGGTAAAACGCACATTATGTCGAAAATCATCTTTCTTCTTTTCACGGTCGTACTAACAATAAGAGATATTTCTAATGCACTTAAACTCGTCAATAAGAATAAATTTTTCACTAATTTAATACAATTGATTAGATAAAAGTATTAACGAGTTTACATAGAGAATTTTGATAGAATTTTAATAATTAAATTTCATTAAATTATTGAATATAAAATTAGCCGCATAACATTTACCATCGTTTCTGAAGCACATATGAGATCAATATTTAATACAAAAAGAGTCAAGTTGGTGTGTGAATAGGGCAGTTGGCAGGCCGGCAATTGTAGCACGCAGGTGTCTATTAAACTAAAATTTGGGCACCAGCGATACCGCAACGACCACACAACCGGTAGGGGGTAAGTTAAATACGCAAAAAACACGCGAACGTGATTCAACTTGGACTTCTGCTATTGCCACATTCAACCACTATAGTGGTTTCCCAATAAAGTAATATTTATATTTACGAATTACGAGGAAGAGAGATTGATAAATAAAGGCGTTTATTAATATTCCAGGGGACAAGTCCCCCAAGAACATACAGATAAGAGAAAGAAAAAAAAACAAAGTAACAAAGATATCCAAATAACAAAATTAACAAAAAAAAATCAAAGGGGCTCAGTAGCAACTGAGCCGCAACCAACAACGTAGAACTACTTTAACTATCACTATTTCTTGGCACTTTCTCTTTTTTTTTGGTCATAACTTTTTTTTGAACGATGGGCAAACAAAAATTTTGGGTGGACAAAAGTGGACAATCGTATCACGCTTAGAAATTAATGAAAAATGTTCATGAGGGTGCTGATGTCAAATTTTTTCCTATTTTTTAATTTGGACATAACTCTTTTTTGAAAGGTGAGCAAACGAAAATTTTGGGTGGACAAATGTGGACAAAAAAAAGTTATATAGACTATACAAAATCAAAGAAGATAAAGCAAATAGTACAAATAAGAAATATGAAGATGAGAGCTATATAGACTATACAAAAAAATCAAAGAAATCAAAGAAAAAAACAAAAGATAGAAAAAAAAGAAAAAATAATACAAATAAAATATGAAAATAAAAGCTATACACGCTACAAATCAAAGAAAAGAAAATAAAAGAAAGCATAGTGAGTGGCAGACGTATGAAAACCAAGAGAGAGAGAGAGGGGGAAAGGAGGGAGAGAGAGAGAGAGAGAGAATGTGTGTGCGTAGAAATTAATCAATTTTGTCTACACTTGACAGATCGGAGGAGCTGAATATTTACGCGGAAGTAGGTCGGTCGAAAATACCTGGCTGCATACGGAGATAACGTCGGAAGCTAACGGCGCCGTCAATGAGAGTAAGCTACGACAATATACAGGAGCGACAGGTGCACCATCGATGTTAATCGTTATTACACGTATATATAAGGTGCGGTAAGGGGTCGTCTTCGTAGTTGATCGCCTTTATCCGCCTACACACCCTCCCGACTTGCCTTCGCGACGCGGCATTCCGTCGACGAGACATGACTGGAATTCCTGAAGGATCCTCTCGCTGAAAGTTGCCTCGTAAAACGACAACAGAGTAGCAGATTGCACGAACGACGATTTATAAAGCAACTTTCCCGCGTTTAGCGAACGCACGAAACTCCGATGATTATTCCAGTTCGATGCGATATTCTGATAACTCTGGTTACGATACGACATTCACGTACTTCTGTCGTAATTTCGAAATTTCGATTTTTTTCCATTTTTTATCATAATTATATAACAACTACAATAGGCAAAGGAAAAAGTTGGAATTGAGCAAAATATAAGAATTTTATATTTATATTTTTCAATTTTCATTCTCTCGTGTGTCACTGGAATACATATAAATTTCCTAATCTTCTTAATTTCTTAAATTCAACTTTTGTAACGCCTGTAAATTTTTATGGGTTACATATATTTTACGATTTATCAGGATCTCCAAATACGCGTCAAATTTTGCAATTTTATCGTTACGTTTACATTCATTTTATGGCACATCCGTGTTTGCGCTTGTCGGCGAAGTTATCGTTTCGTCAAGCTTATCCTGTTTTAACAACAGAATCCTGCGCTCTGCCAGCGAAGCATCCACTAGATCCGAGATGAAACTGAAGACATTGGCGGCACATCGCGTATATAGATCTTTCTTGCGAGCTCCAGCGAAACAAGTTTTCCCGTCTTACCGGGCGAGGATAGTATTTCGTTGTAATAAAGATTCAGTTTCGCTTGAAGGATGGGCGACGTTCGCGTCGTGGAAAAGGACGTCCTCGCCGTCGCCCGATTGATAGTCACGTTTCTACCCGGCGGAAAATTAATTGCGGTAACGCGAGAGCCCCGGCAATTTCGGCGCGATGGACGAAAAAAAAAGAGAACAGGAAAATTACTTGTCTCGCGCGTAAAAAAGATCGCGTTACTAACGAGATGGCGGCTCGACTCGCGTTGTGTGCGCGAAAGAAAAGGGGAATTGAACGGTGTCTCGGCCAGGGTGTGTTTCCCACCCGGGCTGTGAGAAAGCAGCGGGAATAAGGATTCCTGTAAAAGACTGACGGAGGAAAAATAAAACGCGACGAGAAATCGGAAGCGGAGGAATGGAAGTCCACCGATTACCGAGAGTCGTCGAGGAAACGCTCTCAAAATCGGACACTTGTTCAAATAGACTTTACTTTACATGATGTACCTTGGCGTAGTTTCCGTAGTTTCTTCTGGCCAGATTGGACCTACCTATTGCGTTGCTCCTGGCCAAATCCATCCTGACTGGTATGTCAGCCAGAGAATGAGAAGGAGAGAAACTCCTTCGTTGCCAGCTGATTAACAGCGCCGGCAGATGATTATAACGTTACGATCGATTACGAATCGTTACGATCGTTACAAAAGCGCGTGCGATTTGGGCAGTGCATCCAATTAATTGGTACACGGAAAAAAAGGAATGGTTGGCTCGCACAGAAATATGTTTGTGTCAACCAGTAAAATAAATTTCTGTGCGAGCCAACCAGAATCTGGTTGGCATAAACATTCTTTTTTTCCGTGTAGCTGTTTCTAATATTATTTATTATTAACAGCTAATTCGTGAAGCAAGTTTTTGCGCAACGCTTTTTTATCAAACGCAAATGATAAACATTATAATTTATTTATTAAATAATTTTTGTGCAATTGTTAACTCCTTTCAGATACTTTAATCTGTACAAAATTACCTTTTTACAAAAAGTAAAAAACTTTTACTTGGCGCCGTTTTTATACCTTTTGTAAAAAGTAATTTTATACGGATTTATTTATCACATGAATTTATATGTAGCATCTGAATGTATCGTATCGTTAATAAACGATGGGAAACAAAGGTAAACGCGGCATCATAACGGCAACACGTCGCATCGCGTAATGCGTATATTGCGTTATAGCTTCCGCCACATCCCCGATTACTTCGTTAGCGGTATTACGCGAAGATGATAGCGACGCCGATCACGAACCCTCGATGAATTAGCGATTACGCCAACATGATGCACGCGGAGCGCTTTGAAGAGACTCGGCTTTGGGGGGAGAGGGTTATTTCGGAGAAGAGAGAAGCACGAAGATAGAGACAGAGAGAGAGAGGGGGGGAGAGGGGGCGCGAGTCCGTATTCGCGCGACGATTTAATCGAGTACGGCGCGCACGGCTGTGTCCAATCAATCCTGGGGAGGCTGCGATCGGAAAGAGGAGCCCGCAACCGCGTAGTGTACACTCGGGGATGTATATTACACAGCCAGGTCGGCAGTCACCTGGCTGGCTATCCGACGTGCCGATCGCCGTCGTCGGATATAATCCGGTCCCCCGTCCAGCGAGCGGGGAGGCTGCGCTCGCTCCCTCGGTTAATTGAAAATTAACCAACCGTCGTCCATCTGTGCACACGAGCCTCCACCCGCGCTCTAATCACGTTTCTCCCGGTTGCACGTTCTCTCGTTAACCCGATATGCATCATCCGCTGCCCTACGACCGGGCCCTCGCAGCGCCGATAAGTAAATCGGGCTTACGCGTCGTCGCAGATACGCATCGCGTTACGCGATCCAGCATCCATCTCGATGATCGGGGATTGGCGTCCTCTTTCTCTCGTCATTAACGAGATATCTACCTGTCTGTCTGTTTGTGCGCACATGTGATCAACCGTAGGAATTATCGTGAGGCGGAAGTTATACGGATGTTAGGGAATTTTCGTTTGTAGAACAAAAGAAATGTGTCGCGGCTAAATTTTCAATGGAAAAGTATTGGCGTTTCTCTACAGTCCATATCTCCACGATAATTCTCATTGATCTTCTTTAAACAGTTCCCTGTATATGTCTCGAAGACTTCTTGTGTCCGAAACCTTATCATTGTTACGCGAGTCTGTCTTTATTTTTATATTTTTAGTACTTTATTTAATTTTTTTTATTATCTTTATTAATTTAAAAATTTATAATTTATAATTACAAAATAAAAAGGGTGAGCCAAGCTAGATATTCGTGCTAATATTATATCATTTATAAGTCGATAAAGATATGATGCAAACGTTTCGACTTCAATGTGGTCATCTTCAATGCGCAGTTCGAAATTATATATATATATTAGTACGAATATCTAGCTTGGATCATTAACCCCTTTTTATTTTGTGATTTTAGTCTACTGAGTCTATAAATTGTTTCTTTAAATTTTTAGATCTATTTTCATCGTTATGATTTATTATAAAAATAGATATGTTAAAGTAGATATAGCCACATTAATAATTTATATATAAAATAGTACAGAGTAGCAATGCCCAAAGCAGTATTTTACCTTTGCATACATACATGTACACATAACATAATGCATATATACATACATACTCTACATATATACATAAATCTATCTTCACTCGCATGTACGACGGTACGAATGCAATATGCGTCCAATTTATAAAACAAGCACAACTCTCTCGGATTAAATAATAGAAATAACTGCAGGAACAATTACCCCTTTTTCTCGTCTCCATTTGCGCGATTTTTACGTGCAAGTTTAGCAGAGACGAGCGGATGAAATACAGGATTAGATTTCGAAAAACGACGACGACTCTTTCCGCGAGGCTGCGAAAAGAGATTTTCTGCGCAGGAAAACGCGGGATATGGCGTGTCGGCATGTCGACGAGCTTTCCCTTAAAATATCCGCTCAGCGCCAGGAACTCGCGTGGAAATCGCTGCCGCGAGCGAGCGGCAGATGCGGCAGAATGCCGTTGCTTGCTCGCTGCGGCAGCAGCAGCAGCAGCAGCAGCTCGTGAAATGTGAAATTGTGATGGACCGCCATCCTGCCCATTCGATCAGACTTACCTCACTCAGATCGAATATACATCTCGCGACATTCCATCCCTCCCCTCGTCGTCGCTGCGACGTCTACCTCTTCCTCTTCAACCCGCCATCCCTTACTTTACCCACGAGACATCTTCCGATACCGAGACAGCGACCTCATGAGATTTTACGAGCCGACGATGCGATACGGCCCTATCTAACCCCGCGGATCCCTCCTGCCCTTGCACCATGCTACACCATGTCGCGCTACTTTCGCATCGTATCGCCGTCCGACTTTCAGGATTATATCGCTCGCACATTTCCCTCCGTAAAATGCACGCCGGTCTTATTCCGGCCACGCAGTGCAGCGAGTTTTTCAAAGCGCGCTTTCCGACCGTTGTCGTTGTTGCATAAGTTTCCCGAAATTCTTTGTCCTTACACCCTTTTTAGTTATAAATTGCGACTGAGAAATGTATTAATAACTAATCTGCTAAGTTTATGCCGAGGGGTAAACCGCTGAGGGCATTGCGGTGAACAGATTTGGGGCATTAGTGGGCATTACAACACGGAAAAATAATTTTTCACTACCATAGCTAATCATGATTTGCTAAACTGTGAAATGCTAAATGTGAATTTGCTAAACAATGAAATAGATATTACAGCTAAGATTTTGCTGTCCATATATTACGACTGCAATTTAGTTACCTTACGCAGTTTTTAGCTACGGCAGTTACTTTTTTTTTCGTGTAGGGAACATTAGTGGGCATTACATAAAAAATGCACTAGTAATGCCCAAAAATTGTGTACTTTTAGTGTACTTTTGTGTACTTTGTGTACCTAGTAATGCCCAATTTTGGGCATTACTAGGCATTGATGTACACAATTTTGGTCAGTGATTTACCCCTCGGTTTAAGCTTTTTTCGAAATTCTGTATTATTTACTGCAACAAATTTATTGTAAAAATATCTTATTGATAGCCAAATATTCGGGCTGCTCAAACACAGATTTTTCCACTTTCTGCACGGAGACTCTTCCCCACATTCTTCATTTATACTTTACTGTCAATCTATATTTTATCGGAGAATTGTAGTTCGAGATAATCAATTTGTACTGTCATTTTTGTGGCTGCTAAAAACGTTTTATGCTAAAAACGTTCCGAAAAAAGGCAGAATATTCTCGTATTTTCAAATTTATTACTAAAATATAATCTCTATAATTTTATGAAGAGTTTCGCCGATTAACTCAATACGACAGAAACAACAATAGAAAAGTTGTAGCGTTTCGGACAGCAGTTTTTCAAATTTCTGATGCGGCAAAATAATAATTTCTTCGAAACACGCACACGAAAGATTATCATTTTTGCTCGATCGTCGTCGATTTTACCGATTGAAAAGGTGTTATGCAAATTACGATACAGCACCCTGCGACCGTTTACATATAACTGCCTCGGCATTATTCATAATGAAAATGAAAATAGAGCGCGACTCGCTTGCTAAATGTTGGCGCTCGCGAGTGACAGGGCGAAATTAAATCGGTCGTCTGTTCGGTGTATGTCGGCTGCTGCACTATATTTCGAGCTCGCCGCTTCGCGTCAGACATTCGAAGCGCTTCGAATGAAAATTTCAGAAGCACGAGCGACGACACCGCGATTTGTCTGTTTTCGCAGCGGAATAGGAACGATCCAATTTCGGAAAACCGAGCGAAACGCAAGCTTGTACGACATGCAATACTATCGGAATAGATAGCACATAATCAGAAATTGAATAATTAGGGCATCGAATATGTATGATTTTAATGACTTTCCAACATGTAGTACACGTGTATAATTATTATCCGGCAAATATAATCGTAATTACAAAAAAGAAGATTGTTATACTTGTATCTCTCCAAAATCTGCCTGTTACATAAATTTTTTAATAAATAAAAATAATCTCAAGGCTCAATAAATTAAAAACAAACGAGGATAAGAAGGGCTAATGAGCCAAGCTAGTTTTTGGTGCTAATAAGTATATTATAATTCAAACGTATAACGTTTTTAGTGCTAATGAGTATGTTATAATTCGAACGTATGACATTGATTCAGCAAACGTTTCGACCTGTAATAAGGTCATCTTCAGTGCGATGGTCTGTTCACAGATTAACAGAATAAATATTAAAATATAAGAATAAATATAAGTAAATACAGAACAAGTCGGAGTCGCCTGCATCACTGTCAACGGTTAAAATTCGTTAAGGTGTAAAATATGGAAAACGCATTCTAATAGGTCTCAAGATCAAAACTGAAATTGTGTCGTTGAACATCATGATTGTTTTGTTAAATTAAAATAGTCCGAGATACTGGTGATCAGACGATAGTATTCTTTTGTGAGAGAGAAAAAATTTACATATGTGACTTGTCGATGTAACAATTGGGAATTTAGAAATTTTTTATTTATAACTAAAATAGAATCTTTTTCTACACGGAATTGAAAAATTAGCCTTAAGTATCTTGTACAGAATCATATATCTTCATCGAAATATTCATATCATTTGCGGGCCACCAGTGCCTTTTCCGAAAATTCAAGCCTGAACATAAATTCCATTTCTCAAATAATCTTCTAGTGAGCTCGACGGGGAACGCTTTCATATGAAAATCTCACGGCTGTCAGATCGTCGTAAAAATTCATGTCGCCCGGATGAACGGTTGCGTTAAAAACAACCCAATATTTTCAATGCACCGCTTGTGCGCCGCGCATTTGTCGGGGCCGATTCTCTATATCCACAGGGAGCTCCGAATTCGCGCGGGCGAGCGAGCGAGTGCGCCGAATAAAAGCTAGAACGATAAAGTGTTCGCCGTTGCCGCGCCGACTACTACAAAAGCAGCGTAAAAGTTCCGTCCGGCGGGACTTAAAAAAAGCGCTCTATTCTAAATTTTCGAAATAAACGCGGCAGTAAACGCCGCGCGCTCGGAGTAGGACTCCTGGCATTTTAACATCCGTTCGCAACGGAACATTCTTTGCATCTCTGCGAAAGAAAGTGCCACTTAAAGTCTGCGCCCAGCTATTCTCCTCTCCTATCTCCCTTCTTCCCTCTCTCCTTATACCGTTTCGTTATAAATAAATTATCTTCACCTTTCTGTGGCGTTATGAGTGATAAATTTAACGGCAGAGAGATATGATAAAAATAAAGATAGGAAAGAGTTCTGTACGTGTGTGCGTGGGCGGGATATATTTACATAGAACGGGGAAAAGAGGAAATGTTCGTGATATAAAAGTTAAAAGTGCCAAGAATATATCTGTAAACGTTTACGAGAAAAAAACTGTTAACATTAGATTTTGCAAAAATATTAGTGCGTGTGTTATACAGGGTGGACCATTTTAATCAATACACACGATTATCTTCCGAACTATTCGATATTCGAAAATATGTTTCACGTAAAACTTACTCTGTTTCGAGGGGGACATCTTATGACAGACGCAGGTTTTTTCTAGGTGGAGATATTCCTGAGATTTCGAGGTGATCTTTGTTTTTTTTAATGGAATTACACATGATTTTCTTTATATAATATAATTTCTCCAGTTATTTGGCATATAAAAATATTAAGGTAAAGTTATCAAAAAATCAATAGTTTACAAGACATTTCATATTTTATTCTGGCATATTTTTTGACATGAAATATAAAATATCTCGTAATCTAGTCATTTTTTGATAACTGTACCTTAATGTTTTTATGCATAGAATAGTGGGATGAATCAATTGATGTGAGGAAAACACATGGTTGCTTTTCAAAAAAATATGTATTTGCATATTGCAAATTGAATAATTTATTTTTAAAGTAACCATGTGTTTTCCTCATATCAATTGATTCATCCTCCTATTTTATGCATAAAAGTATTAAGGTACAGTTATCAAAAAACAAATAGTTTACGAGATATTTTATATTTCATGTCAAAATATGCCAGAATAAAATATGAAATATCTCGTAAACTATTGATTTTTTGATAACTTTACCTTAATACTTTTATATGCCAAATAACTGGAGAAATTACATATATAAAAAAACCATGTGATTCCATTTAAAAAAACAAAGGTCACCTTGAAATCTCAGGAATACCTCCACCTAAAAAAAACCTGTGTCTATCATAAGATGTCCTCCTCGAAACAGAGTAAGTTTTACTTGAAACATTTTTTTCGAATAACAAATAGTTCGGAAGATAATCACGTGTATTGATTAAAATGGCCCACCCTGTATATATCGAGAGGATAATAGATCTTAAAGATTTTATTCCGCCCGCTATTTTTCCGCGTTCCTTGCTCTCGAAAATCGGCGAGGACTTTCTGTGGCTTTCCCTTTGACCGATCAATCGTCAGTGAGCGCATTTTGAATCGTTTACGTTCTACATTGGGCATTGGGCGAAGAGGAAAGCGCCACTCGACATTTCGGCCCGATAAATGGGGAGACCGGACACAGGGAAAATACCATCTCAATTTGATTCGATTAAACAGGAAATAGGCAGCGTGTATTTCCAATCTATGTGTGGTATATATTTGCAATTGATTAATCGCCGTACGGCCCGGCCGCGAAGCCAAATTGTCTAAACGCCGGAATCTATTTTTCCAACGGGCGCGCGAATCGCCGATTACCGGGTCCGCTATCCGAGCGCTGAAAATAAACGATCGTCGAAGCGCATACAAAACATGCGGTCATTGTGCACGCCCACGAAAATAGTTATCGTAATAATTTAATTAAAATTTTTTTCTACTAGACACCTCGATCGATATCGATACACCGGCATCGCTTTGACGTCGCGCAACGACACGGACTGACAGAGCTAGCAGTCAAGGTCTCCATAGCATTTTCACGGAACTGACTCCTATAGCTTAATACGCGCGTTTTATGGCACATAAGTAAGGGCAATATATAAAGAATCTTTTATATATAAAAAGTCGCGAAATTGTAAGCCGCGAGCTACGCAATATCGTTCCATGCGAAACTCTGCGTTAACAGAACGCCTTTAAAAAGGCGTGACTGGTACTGCCTCTTTTTTTTATGATTTACCGACATACGCCCGGCATAAAGTACGTTTTTCAAGAAAGTGCCCGACACGGTGCGCGTACCAAAAGGAATCGAAAGCGCAAAGATAAGTCGTAAAAACGATACCTACCTATTACGTTTCTAATGGCCGCGTTATGAATACTTCAAACCCGGAAGTAGGATGACGTAATATATGCACGGAGAAATGCATGTAGTACCTGCACATCGAATAACGCATGTTTTAAACTTAAGTGATCTATAAATCTTGTTTGCTAGAGCTCGCTATCAGTGCATATTTGCATTTTATCCGTATCGTTTACAACTTTACTTTGACCCGTTAGCTTTAAATGCCTTCAATGATTTACATACACTCAGAGAAAAAAGTCGTATCAGCAACTAGAAATTTGTGGATAAATAGCGCCTCAACTATGTGCTATAAAGTTGCAGTAACAACAACCAAATAAGTTATATGAACTAAGAAAACATAGTAATATTAATCATTTATAGTAAATCGTTGGATAAACTACATATTTGTCTAAATATTTGTCTAAACTGGAAAAATGTTGTTGTTATAATATCTTACTTGTATGAAGTTTATATAACTGTGTATTTATAGTTGAGTCGCTATTTCACTATCAATTAATAGTTCACAAATGTAGTTAGCGTGACTATATTTTTATAGTATTCAGTACTACTTTAGTTCCTATTACTTCGTAAAACCAGTTGCAACTACTTAAATTTCAGAGTTGCCAAATTATAGTTGCCAGAACTATTTCGTTTTCTCTCAGTGTACCTTTTCATTTTCGTTTCTTTCGTTTCTTTTATTTATTTGTCCGTTTCCAACTCAATAAACATTCGTTAACAATAAGTTGTGAGACAAGCGTCACATCATGCGGACACGATAATGCATGTCGGCGTGACAATGTTCTAATTGTGCGTGACAATACAGTTAAATCCATCACACGTAAATGCAGCGCATTTGAATTTGTCGAATATTTGACAAGTGAACGCATTGTTTGGAACCGGCTCCGCGCGCATTCGCGAAAGTCATAAATTTCGCTGACAATTAGAGCGCAAACGTACTGTCTATTCGAAATATGTACATGTATAAATATGCATACCACGAAAATATCCCGCATCGCGTGCAGAATGAAGTTGTCATCTACGTCGCCATAATCTTGGATAAATATTTGCCTCGTATTTAACGTGGAGAACGACCCACCCTCGCGCAATCATAACATCATAATGTGCGAGGGAGTTAAGATGTATGCAAAGTATATATGAGAGTGTAAGAACGTTTATCTCGCTGTCGTATCGCAAATGAGAAGTTTTAAATGTGGCTAAAAACAGAAAATTTAAAGTCGCTTTAATATTTCCGCGATACATATACTTAACTCCGCATTTCTTCTAGCGTATATTTTACTAGATGCACAAATACCATACATATTTTTTGTAAATATAAGACCAGTATTATTGGTGCAAATAGGAGCAAAGTTTAAAACATTACATAAGTTTTAAATCAATGCTAATTATTATTATACCGTTTTTTATTATTTAAAGGAATTACCAAATTCGTAAGATTGTATTATCGGTATCAGATAGCATTTATATTACTGTAATAATTTATTATATTTGACGAATAAAAATTTGCTTTGGCAAATGAATAATATTTTCTGCCGGGCGTAATCGTATTTCAACAGCCGGCCGATGGAAACCTTTTAATTACAATCCCAGAATACTATGCGAGCCAGTTTCAACGCTGCAATTGCATTAACTTTTATTCAAATAAAGAAAGTTTTATTTCTTTGCAGTTCTTTATATTTATTTTAAAAAATATATACCGCATTTGTGGAAAAGACATGATGGATATTCGTAGTGAAGAATACCAATTCGCATAACGCTTATCACGAATTATACTTTCTTTTTTTAATATTACCATTATTTGTTATAATAAATTTATTGTTTAATTTATATTTATCAATTGGCGATGTATCGCATTTAAACAACGAGTTGGTCGCTGCGCAATTAAATTGCTCATTGGGTTATAAAACGTTTCGTTAACGCTAACAATACCTACGATATATCGAGTTTGCGAAATGGGTTAAGTGCATGGGCGACCCGTTTTATTCGCCTGATATAAAAACAATTAAATCGCCCTCGTCGCTTGCGTTCGCACGTAAAAATTTCGAGGGAAAAATTGATATTCCGAAACATCCATCCACTTCGCGCTACGCGATGGACGGTGGTTCCGCGACGATGAAACCCGAGATTTCAATGTTCAATCAAACTGCAAATGTACCCGACTTAAAATTTCGTTAAGCCTCGACGTGCGTCGTCAGCTGCGTTATCGATGTGTTATACAGTTCGGATTAAAAAAATTGCCACGCCGACGTGGGTCGAACCAATTCGCTCGTTTCGCCGATCGGACGTGAAGATTTCTTTTGTCTTCCATCTCGTATCGCATCCGGGGTTACATTCACCGCACGTCGTATCGATTCGTAGGCGCATACGTGTACGTATCCGCGAACGCACGTGGTTGTATCTTTTCACGTCGATCGCATCAACGGAGTTCTGGAAACGTAAAATAATCGAGCGGGCAGTTTACATCATGGAGGAAGAGGTAAGCGAGGCAAATGCGGAAAGAATGGCGGGGAATGAGAGGTTTCAAGAGGTCGATACCGAGCGGGAATACGATGATTTTTTCGAAGTGGAACAATCTCTCGGCTCGGAGGAAGAAAAACATTACGAGGAAGAGGAAATAAAACCGCGTAGGTTATAGTCCCCGAGAGAAAATTTGACATAATAATTACTGATGTACAATTATGTGGAAAATAATTATTTTAAGCCATAATTTTTAAAAAATTATTTTAATTATTATTATAATAGGACCGGCTTAAAAAAGGAAGTTTTTTTGTTTCCTCCACCATGCTTAACTGTTTTGGCTGTATATCTAGAATTAAATTCTGACTTTTGTGGTCATATAAAAATAAAAAGAAATATATATACACATATATATTTTTAATATTTGAAATATTTCTGTGCGGTGCTATTATTTTGCACATAACTGTATATTTCATGACGTATTTGATATTAATGATGTGTATACGCGTGTTTTTTAGAAGTATACCGAATGATATCTTAACGCATTCGTTTATTACTTTGCTACTCTTCGACAAGAAAAGTAAAGTTAATATAAAACTAAATATACGAAAGATTTGAAGCATTGTGGAGTGTATTTTTTTGAATTTGCATGTAATAAAAATGTTTTGTTTTATTAACTCAAAAACAAATACTGTTTAATGGAAATACGCTCTGTTAAAGAGTACAACGTGCTGCGTTCGAAGGAACAACGCCGATAACGTCGAATGTAGAAATATTGAAACTTCGTAACGAATGGGTTAAAATTATGTACCGAACGAAGATCGATGATGCGTATCGGATACGCGTGTCGGGTGGAAGTACGCACTGTGTTAACAATGAAACGTAAACTTAGCCGACCATAAATATGTTCAAATATGAATGACGCGATTTAAAGCAGCGAGTTGGCAGAAATAATGAAAGAGATTATTGATTTTGGTTTATTTAAATGTGAATCATGCGAATCTCTCCGATAAATACGTCGGCTGATGAATTTAATGTATTTAAATAGCTTGTTAAAATAAACTGACTGAACATCTTCATTATTTTAATTAATTTGCCATTTTAGAGTTTATTAAATAGACATTTCTTAATATTTCGCTACGACAATATAATTAATTTATTTAATAAATTAAACCCTGTCGAATTATCTGAAAATTGGAATTATATTACATCTATCATAATTTCTTTATTTTCTAAAAATCACTAGTAAGTCACTTTATATATTTCATTATTCTGTCAGCTGTACAAGATTGGGAGAAAGAGGCGAAGAAGAAAATTCGTATAGAAATGGATGATCCGTCAGTGGGGAGACGGAGAACCATCTATGATCTCAACTCTTACGCTTCTTCTGGGCCGTCAGTGAGCGACATTTCGAAATTTAACACGATGCAGATAACCACGGAGCCATCGAGGAAAATTCGATATTCCGTGTCGTTGGTGAATATTTCAGCATGCTAGCGGTTTATTCTATTTTCAAAATTTCAAGTTATCGAATTGTTCTATCAAGCGTAAGATTTTAAAGAATTCGCGGAAATATACCTGAATAAGAAATAAGCTGTCACTAGTTTTAAATATGTCTAATATATCGGACGTATCTAACATTTATACCGAACATTTTTACTTTTCATATCTTTATAACATTTCAAAAGAGACATCTCTTTAAAAGGGAAAAAACGAAGAATGTGTATTAATATAATAGATTACATTTATATTAATTTAATCTTAGGGAATGCCGGGAATTGCGAGAATCGATCTGTCGCCGCTGACACAGAAGATCGTTGGTTGCATCATTGTCGAGAACGTCACTACGGAATATCCATGGGTGCACGTTAGAAAGGACGTTATAGAAGATAATATAGATTTGCATTCTGAAAGCAGCGACTTTCTGCCGGTAAAGGACGAGATTTACGTATTTCCTGATGAGAAGATTTTCATCGGTTACGCACCGTCCCTAACCGAGGAGGGCCAATTCTACATTGTCCTCACCGAGGAGGGTAGGGACACTGTAGTGAAGCATATACAGGAAGAAAGAGAGGATCACGAGAATCGTGTAAGAAACGCGATTTACAAATCTCCTGGCCAATGGTACGACTTGGGAAGCGGTGCCGAGGTCGACACCAACGTCGTCAAGAACACAAGGCCGTTATTCGAGATTGAGGTTTGTAAAATGTTAAAGAATCATAGGCCGATTCATTAAAGAATCATGGTTCTGGTTTTGGATGTTAAAAGTTACAGTCGCGGTTTGGTAACATTAAAGAATCATAGTCTGGTCAATCTACTATTCCCAACCAATTAAAATTGACACCATTTATTAATCTGCAAAAAAATAATATTTTAATAAATAATTAAAGGATTCAGCGCGAAAATATCTAATTTAATATTGTAAAAACTTGAGAGAATTAATCTTAAGGTTGTAGAAATTATACTTGTGTGAATTAAATAATTTTTTCAAGTGAATTGGATGGAAAATACTACACTGAATTCTTCAGTTGTTAATAAAAATTGTATGGATAGGACATGTCACTTATCGCATTGGCTGGACTTGACTCGAGTATTCTCGTAGCTTTCGTCAAACGATTCGTGACGAATGTTTCACTCCGTCGAAAACTTTTTAGTCGCAACTTGCATATCTATCTGATCGAGTTCATATTCACGTCGAGCAACATAGTCTGCAAATGTTTGAAAATTTTTACATTTCGACAGCGCGCATTACCAATGAATGACTCACTCATGTGCAAGCGTGAATATTGATAGTTTGCGTTCGCTAATTCTAAGCCGCAGTATTAAAGCGATTACTGTAAATTTCTGCTAATCCTGCCCCTCTATAAATACTGCTCTCAGTGAATCGACAATAATATCGCAGCGGCATTCACAAATCGCAATAAATTATTTATTAATTACTTTATCCTGATTTCGATTAGGCAAGAAGCAGTTTATAAATTTCACAATGCTCGCGATCGTTTAATCAAATTTGTAAAATGTGCCGTGAGATATATTGTATCGCCCACGCCGTCGATGATGCCCCGGGCGATATCATATCTTTCGCATTTAATTACGATCAGGTTGCGTCTACCGCCGATTTGCTGAACGTGCCGATAAATCTAACGGACAGGAAGGCGGACGATCAGAGGGACGGATACATCGAGCTGCTACCGAATAACCGGCAAATATTTGAGAATGTATGGCGTAAATTGATAAGCAGGTATACGCAAGTGACGCCGATCGTTCGACACAACGAGGCGCAAACGGCACCATCGATACCTGTCAATTCCTGGTACCAATATCTGTACGAATACGAGACAGTCGATTTGTCTACTTACACCGAGGAAAAGATGGAGTCCTTGAAGGATTTCCTGGAACGTTACACCGACGAGATGTGCGATCAGGTAATGTTACAAATTCATTAATTTTACCGTGCTTTAAATAATGTATAATTAAGATACAATTAAAATATAATAAAAGTACAGTTGGAATATAATATATATTTTACCGTAATTTAATTGCGAGATTAGTAAAATTTTTAATTTTTTAAAGATTAAAGCTTAATGGGCAAGCAGTTCCAATTTATCTACTATTTTGTCATGTCTAGGTTATAATGAACTCCACGTGGGATATATATACGAATAATTATGCAAATTTGGTGCGCAATGAAAAAGATACGCAGGCACCGCTGCCAATAGGTTACGAAGAACATCAAAGTTATTACGACGGAAAGATTATTGTGGATAAAGTTATCAACGATCTCTGCTGGCATCCATTCTGGACCGGAACGGCGATAGCTACTTACACGCAACATGCGAAGAGTGAGCATCTAATCGGTCCCAAAACTTACGACGAGGTTTGGCAATTGTCACAAATTAAAATTCTATCTTAAAAATTATATCTTAAAAATTATATCTTAAAAATTATATATTATACACTACCGCTCAAAAGTTTGGAGCACTAAATTTTTTAAAAAAAGTTTAATCAATTTTATTTACTAACATTGTAAATATATGAAAGTTTATATTGTTTAAATCTTAAATTTTATTCCAATAGTTTACGTTCAAAAATAAAAAATTGTTATTTTCAATAAAATAACTGTATCTGTAAAGAATCGTGTTTTTATCTAGAAACTATAGAGTGCTCCAAACTTTTGAGCGATACTGTATATATATAATAATTATATTTGCATTATATTAATTTTTAAGATTGATCTAAGCTGATTAACTCTTGGAGAAAATTTTATTATTAATGTGAAATGTATTTTTCTATTAACGTAAAGACACGTGCGTATTGCGTTATAATATGTAACATATTTATATTTTTTATATTATATTAAAATTATAATGTAATTATAATTTACTCAAAATCGCATGTTTCTCATGAACAGGTATTCTTAGCCAGTGAGGCCAACAATCGAGTACTGATATGGTCCTTCACCGACTGTTTGTCACCTAAACTGATCCTCGAATGTCCGAGAGAAGTGACATCCGTCACCGTCTGCCCACTCGATAGTAGCATCATCGTAGGTGGCTGTATAAATGGCCAGGTGATCAAAATAAATTCCATTTCTTCTACCTCGGCATACGTTCTTCGTTCTAGAATTAAGAAGGTA
>NJRP01000025.1:1066146-1095675 GCA_003063835.1 Aphaenogaster floridana
ACACTAAAACTGTACACGAATAAAAATAAAACTACACGCTACAACTATAAAATGTTAATAAAATGATAAAATGTCGATAAAAGCGATAAAAAATATAAATAAACGGTTTCAAAATTCGGTTACGTGACTTGTTTAATTCAACGCTTTTATACGACCCTCGAAAATACCATAACAGCATTTTATTGGAATATCAATGAGAATATTAAAATAAGAATATTAAATAATAAAATAAAATATTTAAATAAAATATATTTAAATAAAATAACTAACTTATAATAAAAAATTGAATCAGACAAGTTAGAGATATTCGACATTTTTCTTTGACATCTTATAATGCGAACAACACAAAAATATGCAATAACACAAAATAATGCAAAGTTTGATTAAACTACGCTTATTTTTATATTATTGAAAATGAAATAAAAAATTTAATTAATTTTGACATTTCTCATTGTAAGTTTTTGTATATGCGTTTGACACTGAGGATGACCTAATGTAAGGTCAAAACGTTTATTAAGGTGGAAATTTTATGTAAATAAAATATAGTTAATCTTCAGCACGAATACCTTGCTCGTAACCGCTTATCACATTATTTGAATTTTAATCCTGAGTTTTTTTAGATATTTGTCTTTTAATTTCTTTTATTATAAAAAATGTTAATTTTTATTGAGTTAGAGAATTGTTTATACGTTTAATTTTTATTAACGGCCTACTGTTTAAACTGGAAACTACGCGCATCTTCTTAATTACCTGGCACTATTTGTGAGCTCAAATTAGCAAATTTTAGACGAGAAGAAGCGTCTGCGAAAACACCTCGTATGGGAAAACATCCCGTTACAAGCTGCGACCGTGAAACTCAAAAGTCTCGGCTACAGCTAAACGAGACGAGGGGGAATGTGCAGACGACGATAAAATCCATCCATATCCTTGCCGTAGATCGCCATCTGGCACATTCCCGGCAAAATCGAGCAGGTGGAGACGGTGATAGCGCAGACGGGCGCCCAAGTGAAGTACAGCATCGCGATGAGGAGCTTGATGACATGGATGCGCGAGACGTCGGCAACGTCATTGATCAGTCCGACGGCGATGTCCTCCTTGAAGTACAGCCAGAAGGCGGGCATCACCCAGATAGTCTGGGTGCCCTCGCATCACAAGGTCGACAAAAACGGTCGGATCTCATCTTTGCCGGAAGACGCTCCCCTGGACGATCTAAGTTGTCAGTTCGTTACCGCCAGCGAAGACGGCACGGTCGCCTTTTGGGATCTTAAGTAAGCATCGTCTTCGCCTGTCGAGCGTTTAACACGTTTATTATTTAACAGATGCTCTTACGAGGACAAATCTTAATTTACTGATAGAATAGTACTTTTTGTATTCAATAGCGATGTGCAATGAAATAATTAATGAAATAAAGAAGAATGGTTTTTACAATGCACACTCTCTAAATCTGAATCAGTGCAAAGTATGCCACATCAGTGACTATTCACTGTGCTCAGTGAACTTAGTGATTCAGATTTAGAGAGCAAGTAATTGGGAAAAGGTGTAGTGTAAAACGCATTTTGCATAAATATAACACTTTACACCTTTATAATAAAGATGAAGCACGTGCTTCATTTTCTGCTTCTTCTTACTACCAATATGCTTGCAGCAAATTTATTCGAGAATCTTAGAGAACATTTTGGAGAAGAAACTTTAAAACTTTAAAATAGAAAATTTTCATGCGTATAAAAATTTACATGCATTATTTTTCGCTGCTAACAATAAGTAAAATATATTCTTATACACTCTCATTTAGCTTCAATATTGAGGATTAGCAATATATCAACATTTTTATGAGAATTGAGGAAGGATATTGATATTCCTGTCGCGCTGCTTGAATAGTTCCATCGGTTAAGGATTAAACGTTAGGAAACTAAACGTGATCCTCGAGAAGTCGCATCGAATCAATGTCGATTCGTCGAATGAATTTTCCTACGGCGTTATTCGACTCGCAAGAGTAAGAAATAGAATATTTAAGAGATATTCCCAACGCAGTCGGAGGGGTTCGTTTTCTTTATCTTTCACTTTCGCGACATCTGGCATCGTCGTCCGGTGAAAACGTCACGTCGTTTTTCTTAAAAATGCAGGAACAATTCGAATGGCTGGCGTATGACGCGAGGTCTTCGGACGACCTGAACCAGCAATTGGTAACCACGAGAAAGGTCCGGAGCCGTCGTATCTCCCGAGACTGGAAGTTAGCGACTTCGAATGTTCGACGGGCGCGAAACTTGTCGCAAGCTAAACGTTAAAGAGCGAGCTCCGTCTCTTGCCTTTCGAGTCCTCCTCTCCGGACGCGGGACGACGAACCGCCTTCCGCTTCCTCCCCATCTCTCTCGCCCTCATCCTTCTCGAGAAACTCTCCCGGTCTGCGGAACCGTAATGGTCCTGCGACTTGACTCTCCGAAGTTGGCGTTTATATGGTCCGAAAATGGATAGACCATCCCTCTATAATCGTTGATCGGTATTCAGTTCTCGCTCCCAACCCCCTTCCCGCGTCCCTTACCGTCAAGAGTAGTCCTCCGGACCTGCTAACTCCCAAGCTCCTTGGCCTCGTCGATCTCTGTGCGCGCCCAGTAGGGTGCGAGGGAGAGTCGCTCTTCATTTCGGCCATGCCACAATGGCTATGTAGATGCTCCAATACTAGTGAATCCCCACTTGATACGAAATTGGTACGATATTTACGAGATTGCACCCTATTCTATGCCTTGCTGAGAGAAAGGAGCGTATTTGCGCGAAACAGATAAGCGTAGACAGAGATAAATTTCTGTCCGAACAAAAGATTGATAAAAGATACTGGATTATCTTACATTGGATTTAGTAGTCTATTGTAAAAACTTAATTTTTCCGTTATACAGTACAAAATGTTTGAATCAATGAAAACACATCGCGTAAAATAAACGCTACAATTTTTTGATAACTACACGGAAAGAACGGTTTTGCTGAAGTATATTTTTATAAAAATTAGCCAGATATAGATCTGAAAATAATTATGTTGGACTATCCAAAATAATTATATAGGACGCTCAAGTATAATGACAATGCTGCAAAAAGTTTTGACAGCAAACAGCTTGAGCGTCATACATAATTATTTTGGATAGTCCAACATAATTATCTTTTCATCTGTATCTGACTTATACATTTTTAGATACTTGAGCAAAACCGTTCTTTCCATGTATCTTTATTTTAATGCTATCTCGTTTTTATTAACCCTTTAAGGCCCAGTGTACATAATTATGTACATTCACTTTGAGTTTTTCCCAAATGTTTTGTATTGATAAAGTAGCGTTTCTATCGATATGATACTCTTCATCCGTTTTATATGGAGCTAGATACTCTATCTCAATTCCTAAAACAATGGTGCTCCCGCTAAACAAGTCACTATTGTGATCGTTGATCGTAAATTTTACTCAAACGGAATCGATGCCTGGGCCTTAAAGGGTTAACGAGATAACATTGAGGCCCGGTTTTTCATTATCTGGTTAACTTGTGATTTAGGATTTTGGCCAATCGCATTTGAACAAGTGGCCGAATTGTCAAATGCAATTGGTCAAAATCCTAAACCTCAAGTTAACCAGATAATGAATAACCGGGCCTGAGACGTACTTTTTATTCCTGACGGAAAACGCTGGTCTGAAAAATGGCGACCCTTGGAGAAGGACATTCGACAAGTTCGTAGCAAACGGAAGAAGAAGATTCATCCAGATATTCCGAAATCCATGGCGCAGTCCGCGTCGCCCTTCAAGATCCTCGATCGCGTCTTCAAGCCCGACTATATCCTCGTGATTCAATATCCGGACGAGAGCCGGCAGCTCGTGATAACGACTCTCAGCATGTACAATCCAAAGTTTCGCAAGGAACAAGTCGAACCGTTCCCGGTGGCAAGAGACGACCTCACAATTAGAAAGTACTACAGACCCATAATCGAGAAGGCGAGCTACGTCATGGAGCCGAAGATGCTCATCGGGACTGTCGAAGGTAAGCGAGCCGCGTAACATTTTCTCGCGACTTAATTTCCGACCGTTGACATCTACGGGCTGAGACACGCGACGCGATTATACCCGAGTTCATTAACGTTAATGCAATTCAGATGTGATTAAACACAATTAATTACATTTAAATCTCCCTAAATAAGACCGATCTAATTTAATATCAACGGCGTAAAGTGGATTAATGCGTAAACGACGGCAACAGGTGATTTTGGTTGCATAACGTGGACTGGCTACGAATTCGCCACCGACGCGAGCGTGAATCGCGAAACGGCGCGGTGGCTCTGGACGAAGAGGGTGCACGACGGACCGGTTACGCACTCGGTCAGATCCAACTATTACCACCAGGTGGTGGTCACGATAGGCGGCAAGATCTTCGCCGTGTGGCGGGACGATTTCGGCGAGCCTCTCGTTTGGAAGAAGTCCAACGTCCGGTGGGTTCAGGAAAAACTCGCGCGTATCGTCCGACTAAAGCAAACTGAACTTCCGCTTCCGGGTCAAAGTAAACGCCGGGCGCTAAGTGATTCTCGCCGTGTGCGGAGAGTAGAGGCTGAAGGAGCGGTGAAGATAAAAAGAGAGAAAGTGGAAGAAAGGGACGAGGAGCCGTTCCCGTTAAAATAACCGCGGACGAGCGAGGTCGCGGGAATTGCGCGCGCGGAGAAATTACTCCTCGAGGAGAAACGTCAATATCGCGGGAGTTAACGAAACATGGTCATGAATATACATAAACGCGGCAACGCGCGGCGCGCGTTTCATTCGGAATAAAAATAACGAGCGGGCCCGCGCGATAAATTGCCGCGGTGTACGGCATGTAATTGCGACGATAGCGTTTCGTATTGCCCGCGGCCCAGGCACCCGCTCGCGTTTCACGCGCCGCGCATAGTTTTCGACGGCGGTAGCCGAACTTTCGGTATGATCTGCATGACAATACGATCATAACTTACATTTACAGCACCCGCGTGCTGTTACTACTCCGTTAATGAAAGCTATTTTCGATGTATGGCTGCGCGCGGTCGACCCGCCGCAACAGTCATTATCGAACGTTGTCGAGTCGATACTCCCGCGATTCGAACACTCGACAGACGGTCCATTCCGTCTCATTAACTCTATATATTTTTATTAATTTCGGAGAGAGAGAGCGTATCTTCCGTTTCAAATTATCTCAAAAATCAGCTCTCAAATATTGTGCAATATTACCCTGGTGACAATTCTTCATATAACTTTTCAGAATTTTTATATAAATTTCAGGATTTCTATATAATTTTATAACTTTTTAGAAAATTTCTCAGATTTTTTATACAAGTTGGAACACTTTTCAGAAAGTGCTGAGAAAGTTTACATCTTTTCTAGAATTCTTCATGTATGTGAATTCTGAAATACTCTAAGATTTCCAAGATTTCTCATTCTATATTTTCTGAAGAAAGCTTATAAAATCTGAAAAAGTTCAAGATACGTGACAAGTTCTTAAAAATATTATGAGATATTATGAGGATTTTTTTCATCAGGGTAACAATTAATAAAATCGCAACATATTAACCCTTCGCAGACCACGTGGGTTTTTCAAGACTCAGTCGATATTTCAATTTCGAATTTTACGGAGATAAATTGCTCGAATTTTTACTCATAAAAAAATCCATACAAGAATCAGGCATATATAAATAGATTCTTAAAGCCTTTGAAAGTATACTTGAATTTTTTCAGATTTTTTTATGGCACCATTACAGCTTGAAAATCTTAACTAGACTTAAAAGACCCAAGTGGTCGACGGAAGTAGCAGAATTACACGTGGTCTGCGAAGGGTTAATTAACGCACAAGGAAACAATAATCGAATTAACGCATGTTAGCGACTAAAATCGACCCACTTTTACTGCCGTCTTTTGCCAAACGCAGATACACGGCGTGTTCGTGGGGCATTATACGTCCGACCGTTCTGATCTTGGGACGAATGGACGGCACCGTAGAAATTTGGGATCTCATAGTCAAGAGCCACGAGCCGAGCTTTATGCAGAGTCTGTCCGGACGGATAATTACAGGCATTTACACGCACGAGCTACCGCTGGAGCCGCAGTGCATCGGAATTTGCGACTTCAATGGCTCCTTAAGGACATTCACGGCGCCGCGTGTCTTACTGACGTACGACGTGGGCGACGTCGAGTGGATGAAAAAGTTCATCGACCGACAGGTTCAAAGGGTGAGATAAAGAAGAACGCGACAGCGATGTGTCGAGATATCGATTAAACGTTTAAACGAAGTGACTATGTCTCGAGAAAGGCAGATGCATTTTCAATTATTATTTTTTATTTATTAGAAGGAAATAGAAGAGTGTTGCATTATACACTAAAAACAGTAAGCCAATAATCGTATGAAATACCAATGAAACCTAATTATCGTTACAGCAAAATATTTTAGAATAATTACCCAATTTTTCATTTATCACTAATAATAATATATGTATTATGTGCATTTGAAAACGCCACAGCGCATGAATCTCTTTACATATTCACTTCATAAAATTTTATTCTTCTATAAGACGAAAATATGCCGGAGCTTAATGGGAGTCGTGTTCGCAAAAAAAGATCCTTCTCTCTTCATTCTGTTATTTTCATAGTAATTCACCGTGAATTTTCTGCTAACTGTAATAAAAATTTCTTCATTTCTTCTATTCATGTACGATTGTCCATTTCCACGTATGATCAGATAAGCGAGTTTCAAGCCTGGCAGGAAACGTGGCGCAAAACAAATCTCGAGGACATCGAGATGAAGAGAAAGCTCGGTAAAATGGAGGGAGAGAAGAAGCGTTTGGAAGCTGAGGAGAAGATTAAAGCTGACACGGTCGAGGCGGCGGTTCGCGCGACTACACCTACGAGGCCCGCGGTACGATCAATCTGGTATTCCACATCGATATATAATTCAATGATTTTCGTTCTATTCATAGCACGCTTTGGGCGGCAATTCGCACTACGCGGATAACCGCACCCGAACGAATCGAACGTTTATAGCCACGTAAATAATGGTGCCTCTTGAATTTCGTCGGTTTAGTCAGGCACGTCCCGCGCGGGGAAGGGAACCGATCACTCTTTTTCTGCTGAGTTAATTTCGTACTATTCACAGCGTCGGAAACCCTGGCAGTTCCTCGAAGAAGCCAAGGAACGATGGATGTCAATGGAAGTAAAGCGCATGCAACGACTGATCCTGGAGAAAAAAGGGCTCAGAAAAGACGTCCTCGAGAGGCAACGCGCCCCGGTTCTCAGGTTACGGCAGGAGGCGAGGACAAAGAAGCGCAAGATACGCGAGATCCTGAATCTGCAGGACAGGATCTTTGAGGAAACCGTCGTATTCCTCTTCCCGGAGCAGCATCAGGAGCGCAGAGAAACTTTGTTGCCGCCTTTGCCAGTCTCTGCGGCCGACAGACGCTTAACGATCGACGAGTTCATTAAGGAAGAAACCGCTCTTCGAAAAGAAGTACGTCAAGGGAATCAATTAATCTTACGGCAATCCTTTGCAAATAATTAGTATCGTGCTTCATTAGTAATATAAAAAGCATGCGCTCGAATAAAATAGATATTACGGTGCAAAGTGATAAAATATCGATACGATCGCGCACAGATAATTAAACATAGCATGTGGTGACATTTTAGGGATTACATAAAATAATAGTAATTTCTCTTTAAAATAGGTTAATTTTGCTTATATATTTTATTAAAAATGGAAAACAAGTGGTATAGAGGCATTTTGATTTCACATACATATTATATCGCTAAACTAATTTTTTTACGTATATAAAAAAATTTATAATATATTTTTTTCTAGAGTTTTATCTCTCACGTAAAAATTCTATGTATTCAAATATTTATCTCTGAATATAAGTGTACCAATGACATTAGATGTCAATTATTCTTTGCGTTAAAAGGACGTTTTTGCGGATCCTGAGGAAGAAATTATATACAATTTTCTGGAAGTGCAAGCCGAGGCTCTGGCCAAATTAAAGAGCACGCCTTTCGAACGCACGTTCGACTGGCGCAAAGTACTCGCGCAAGGAAAGTCGAGGCGAAGATCGATGGACATCGAACTCAGGAAGTTAAACAGGCCGAAGAAGACGTGCAAAGTGGACGGTGCTGTAAACGATGCATCACGTCTTGCCTGCAACACATAAAACATGTACGAAGATACATCTCTATTTTACATTTTGACTTATGTTTCTCTATTTTTAAGATACCAGATTTGTAACTCAGATTTATATGGATACCTTCTTGCTGAATAGATTTTGCGAAGAGGCTGCAAGGAAGATTAATTTGATGTGCTAAACAGCATGATATAGCTGTTTCTGTATCGATTCCTTTTCAAGTTGTAGACGATGCCAGAAATTCTAATGCGCAACAAGAATTTTTGATAAGTTTAGATAATTACATGTGATGTATCATAATTGTGTAACGTTACAGTCGTAGTGTAGTATATTTTAACAAAGCTGCAGCCATTTCTTTCTAGAAATGCCTTTGACTCTAAAATTACACTCGTAATTTTGATTGCATTTCTGATAATGCACGTCCTAATGTAATAGTGCTGTTGCAAAATGAAACTACGTACCTTCGCAGTGTCACATAAGTTTACTCCTAGAGGTTCCTTTTAATCCTTTTAATCAGTACTGTACTGTACAGCGGTTGTAATGGCCATCTTTGAAACAAGCAAAGTCCAGAGTCCGCAAATATAACCTGATTTTGTGAGTTTACCGAATAGTATAAAACTACCATAAGGAAAGAACGAGATATTCTGGCCAATTCTTTTATCGCAATATCTGAAGAAAAAGGAATGCGTATTTTTATATACTTCTGAATGTCGCAGGATCTAATGTACACGTCATCATGATAATTGAATATGTCGATAAACAGGATATATACATGACAGCGAAGGAAATGGAACGTCTGAATGAGATAGGAATAAAATATTTTCGTCACCCTTTACAAATCTTATATTAGATTGTTACACATGGAAATTCAACTCCATATCATCGTCCTCGAAGCGGTTTTAAGGAGAGGAATTCTAAATGCATCTAATTACAATAATTTTACGTACATCATTTACATTTTTTCATTTTATTTATAACGGTTTGATAACTCTCATACACTGTAATCAGCATGTACGAAGTAATTACAGTAATGAGACGTCGCGTGGATAAAAAGGAGAAATATGGCAGTTAAGAGAGACTGACGATCTTCGCTTCGGCGATAAAAGTGACGCAAAGGAATGTCTGGAAGCAGAAAAGACGGAAGGATGGAAGGTAGGTTGGTAGGTAGGTCGGCGGCACTCGACGATTTTTCATAATTAAAGCGGATTAAAACTCGGCAGCGGGACCGTAAATGAATTTGAAATTTCAAACTAGGTGCTCTCTCCTCCGCTTATCCGTCGCGCCCCGCTTTTCTTTTGTCATTCTTTCCCGTCGTAAACGGATCTGCGAGGGACCGTGGCCACCGGCGCAACTTGTACAGCGGGTTTACCTGCTTTTATTTCCCCGGACTAACACACTTCTCCGATTTAATTTACTGCGATGTCCACTCCTTTAGCACGAATGATACTTTCAACGTCCAAATACAGTCAGGGATATTTTTGCAAATTATCCGGATATCGGAATTAAAGAGTCGATCATTACGAAAGCATGGTATTTTAAAAGTAATATCTGTAATTGCGAACGGAATAAACTCCCATACCGTGTAAAAGCTTACATGTTATTGTTGAAGTAAAAAGTTGGCGCAGCTCTAAACAAAATAGACGTGAGCGCACACGTTGTAAAAAATGTTCTCGGATAGCAACGTTGCGATGTTTTTTTTCAATATTTTATCTCTCTTCTCTCTCTCTCTCTCGCATCTACGCAGTTTTCTACATTTGTAGAATACCGATACGCAAGATAGCCGGATTTAGCGGCAGAGCAGCCCATGTGTTTGAAACGGACGCAGCAACGAGATGAGTGCCTGAAGGGCAAAAGCGGTTTTCGACAGAGGTCGAAAACAGTTTTGTACGCCGGGGACAAATTGTAATTATTCGAAATAGCAGTGCTTTGTTCTGATCCGCGCGTCAGACGTCGCGCGAGGTCGACTCTCATTTTCGCCGACCCTTCCACCGTCGCGTACTTCTACCGTTGAAAGGTGAGTCTGCACGTGCTTTCCCTAATGGCGATAATGACCGTATAAAAATTACGCCGCGGGTGAAAAACAGGGAACAACAAAAGGACCCTGACCCTACAAGGAATAAAAGGATTTAGCTCCACGTCTATCCACGCGACGCAATTTCATGAATATCTATTAACGTGTAAATTAACGACTTATTGACAAACGTACATTTTTGTAAAATTATTTACTGATAAGATGACGGTGTAGCATATATGGTAATAAAGATTTATTCTTGCTTTTGGGTTTCAAAAAATCGATATTTTTTGGCATTTTTTAATAGTTTAAACCTTGTAGAATATAGCAGATTAGAGATAAAAGACTTGACAACATTTTTATTAACTTGTAAACTGTTTGTCAAATTTTAAACGCGTGTTTTTTTAAACAACATTTTTCAAAATTGTTGCCACGATAATTCATGTAGTTTTAATCCGATTGAATCAAAATTTTTAGGAGACATTAACAACATTTTTCTCTTTCGTCTGACCTACACAGAGAGAATTTTCTCTTAAAATTTACCCTGAAATTCATGGTAGTCATGGGACAACATGGTATTTCGAAGATTTTTATGCAATTTTCTCTGATTAATATCTACCACAATAAAAAATATTAATATCTACCACAATAAAATATAAAATATATTTGATTAATTTTACTAAAATACATAGTAAAATTTCCATAATTTTAAAATATGTTAAAATCTTATGATTCTTTATTGTTTTAAATTGAATAGATGCCAAGTAGTGCTAAACATGTAAAATATCTTATTATAAATTTTACAATACAGCATAATATTTTCAATCTGACTTAGTCGCTCATGATAATTTTACCATGCAGCAAGGTAATTTATTGGCTAAGTCCGATGATTCTCGGTTTTTTTCGTGTCGGGTGTTACAATCTGCTTGGTAATTTTTATTATGTTGTTTATAAAATGTTTTTTTTTCCATATTTCAGAAATTCCTTTCGTTACCATTAATATTTGACAGATTGCCATGTTGTTCCAAGCTTATTACCAAACATAGTAAAATTTGTAGTGAATTTTGCGGCAAAATATAACGAAAAATTCTCTCCGTGTACAATTAAATAAAAATTCTAACTTTTCATTTTTGCAAAAATCAATTTTTTTAACTGGGTTGTAGGTCGGACGAAAGTTACACTTATAGATTAAAAATTTTTTTGAATTTTATGTTTCCGATAATTTCTGTACCTTAAATCATGGCAACAGTGAGCCGATATTTTTTTTTATATGCCTATACAGATTTGCAAATAATTATTTTAAAAATCTTTTATAACGTTTAAAAAAATTTCTAAAAAATATTTCAATATCAAAGAATAAATGTATCAAGATTCAACTTTATAGCTTTTATATTTTTCCCCCAAAAAATTCTTAAAAAAGGATATAAAAATAATAAAGCGAGAATACCCCCTTAACTGGATCAAATAATTTAAAATAATTATCAACAGCTTGAAACGTGTAATGTCGCCACATAATTTTAGCTGCGTGTGAATAATGAAAAACTATATGTGTTCATTATGTTCAACATGCAACCAAATCTGGAAAACAGTAACAATTCAGATTTCTAATTACTTTTACGTGAAGTCCATAACACTCGGGAAGTGCACCCCGTGCGCCGAGTTTCTCTCAATCACCCTTACCAGGCGAAAGTGAGGAAAGCGAACGGGTTGGAAAGAACGGGCGCGAATCAAGAGAATAGGTTAATAAATAGCGACGGATTATTACCGTAATGTAGGAGAGCCGGAATAAGGCTGCCAGCGCGCAGCAAGTTTCCGAAACTATCCGCACGACCTTCTGCAACTGACTGTCGCCTTATTGCCTAAGTTCGGAACATCCCAGAGGGTGGGTCACGTTCGTTCTTGCGTACAAGTGTTTCTCTATTTTTCTCGCGACACGGGCTCTGTTCTTGCCTCTCCCTTCCCTCCCACCTCTTTCTTCCTTCCCTGCTTGCGTGCTTCCTTTTTGGAATTCGCTTTGTCCCGAACGATCAAAGTTTCCCCGGGCCGGTCATGAACAGTATGCGCCGTGCGGGACGATCGTTTTCGCAACTTTTCTCCCACGTCGCTTCCTTCCGCCGAGCATTCGGCCCGTTTATCCAACTGAAAATCATCGGCGATGCGGAACATGCGGCACTGGTTCAAATCTCACATTCGTATAATCCATTGCGCGATCGAACAACCGGATAAACCGATCTATTATATTCTATCTCATAGTAGAGTAAATCGGAGAAAAATTGGCAGGAGAAGATAGTCGTACGTGATAGTAAAAATTGTTCCATTACAACGATCAGCATGACGTATGCGATGATGAATTGGCCAATGCATCACGTTCTCGGGTCGATTACGTAAGAAAATGCGTTTGCTCCGTTTCTTTGAATGACATTCTACCTGTCTACTTATCCGCGTTACGTAGGTGAAAGGGGGGGGGAGTGTAAGATAACAAAGTGGGTATGATGATAAATTGCTAATTTTTCTAAGCTAATAGCAGATAATGAGCCAATGCTCCACTTACTAGAAACTTTAAATAATAATAAATAGTTTCTTGTAGTTTGATTTTAATCTGTCCACAAAAGTGAATTATATAATAAGAAATGTGTTTTAGATGCACTCATATGTAATTTTTTGTTGCTCATAAGGTATGACATAAATATAATAAATATTTTTACTTTCTTTATAAAATCACAGTATAGCTAAAAACGTATATAATAATGTAATAACGTTTTTCATTTTTTGCATTGTAATAGTTTTATTAAATGAATAAATAAATATACGATACCACTGGTAAGATGACAAACGTCATGCGTGATTAGGAAAAATTAGGAGAATTAAGAAAAATCGACAAACCATAAGGTTGTCATCTTACCCCCCCCCCTATCTCCACTTCTTATTATTTGCAGTAGCGGGCCCATGTGCGTCTGTAGAGATATTTCCTCAGAATTTTCGGGTAAAATTCCAATAATGTTGAATGTACCATAAAATTATAATACGGTCTTTAAAATCCTAATCATTCTCTGAAAATTCTTCGCCGCCCTGGAAAGAGGGAAAATTAACTTTAAGTTCGTTAAAAAATCCACTGTGGAAATATTTTAATACCTTAATTTTATAATACCATACAAAATATAACATTCTTGTCTGGGTAATAAAAGAACCAACGTATTGATTGCGAAAGACGAATTACTCAACATAGCGCAGGTGGTTTCGCCGAAAGAATTATTATTTTAATTAACGCCAAAGGAAATGAAAAAAATTAAGAGGTGTCATCTCAATTTATTTTTTTTGTGCACGTGCAACGCAATTAATTTTATCGCGGAGCAACGTTTTATATCTTTATGTGAAACGCGGAAATACAAAAAATGCTTTTCAATATCTCTCTCGCCTGGTTTTAGAAATACTCGACCGTTACGTTATCTACGCAAATGCGAACGCATAAGTCAGCTCTCTTTCTAAAAACGCATACCAACGGACGTGAAAATAAAAAAGAGCGCTTTCTTCCGTCACGCCGTAATATCGACGCTGACAGCGTGACGGCGCGCGGCACTTTTAATTCTCCGCCAATTAATCTCTTTCGAATCCATGAATTAGTCCCGGTTCGGAACCGCAGCTGTCCGCGGACGAGAGCGTGCGAGAGGAGGCTTTTCGGCGATACCGTCGCGCCCGCGCCGGTCCGCGCGAGTGATAACGAGGCTCGTAAAATTGCTACGGTGAACGATGGGCACGTCGATTATTGACGCAGCTGGGATTTGCCCGATACCGAAATCCGGTGTAAAAACCGTCGGCCGTTCTGTTCACTTCGTCCGGCATTCACTCCGGCGGATCAATTTTTAACGACACTCCCCGCGAATCGGTAACGCGAGACGTAACTCGTCACAAGGAAAAAAGAGTGTATCGTCGATCATCGTGGATCGCATCGATTTTTTCCCCTCCCGGCATTTTATGATCTCTACCGCGACAATTGAAGTTCCCTGCAAAAATATTTTTTTCCTGCGGAAGCATCCTTGCAAAAATTCTCGATATAACGTACTTTCGTGCTTAACAAACGTTTGTGCGTTGTGGCGATTGGTTTTATTTTTGGATAAATAATATGATTTATTTAAAAAGGGACTATAGTTATTTTTAAAAAGAATTATATCTGGAAGAGAATTGTCTTCAACTGATACTTATTGTTAGACGTCATTTCTTTATTCTCGTGACTATATCGGTTTTACATTCTATTCTATAAATTAACAATAATCAAATTTTTTCTGTAATCAATCAGCCCAGAAAAAGAATAGTTATTTAAAATATATATTAAATGTGCGGTACTTTAAATTATGTCACAAAATTTAATTTATAAAGCATACTAAGAATACGAATCTTTTCTTGTGGCTTTTGATTTATTGTTATATCATTACAGAAATACTATTTTACGTAAATTGTTTTAACTGAAATTGACAAATTTGCAGGGGTCAGACTGTGACTTGAGTTTGTTTCTACAATTCGGTATTAACCTCGTCGTCGTCGTCACCTCGCACGGATCATTAACATTTCACACGTATCGTAGCAGCAATTAACTCCCCAAACGAGCTGTATAATTAATGAAGAGGGATGAAGGAATTGCACTGACTCACTCCTCCGCGCAATCGACCGCGGAAAAGATTAAGAGCTCGGTCACACCCTTCTAGCTGCGGATTTCCATGATTCCCTTAAATACAATCAGTCTGCGCATTTGTCTTGCGCTTGACAACGCGAAGCGGATTGTCGCCGGGATAAATTATTAACTTGTTCAATGCCACCTTCAATAACCGTTGCTGCATGTGAGTTACTGCGTCTGATCAATTGTATCGATGAAATTACGTGTAACGCCGGTAGAAGATGAATGAGGATAACGATATATTTTCAAAAAAGAAGTTGCGTTTATGTTTGCTATAACATACATATATGTATGTATATGTATATATACATATACATCTATATCAGAATGCAATATTCAAGTAAAATGCTATTTGTTAATTCGTTGGAATAGTCTCTAGCTATTAATTTATTAAGCCAGCGGCACACGGAGCGTTTTTTCTTGCTGGATTGCTTGCGCTCTAGTAAATTACTAGAAATCTTGCGTGCTGAGTGGTGCAATTTTAGTAATTTACTAAATCGCAAGCAATCCAGCAGAAAAAAACGCTCCGTGTGCTTTATTTAAAAAATTGAAAGCTGCAATGTGTCTACATACAATACGCGAATGTGTTATGTCACGTTGATCCTTCGTTAGAACGTGATATAGAGCCGGCATGTACGAGCAACCTAATTAATTCCAGGCGCGAAAAAGATTATTTAGGGGGGTGACATCGAACGTGCCTCGCGCTTAAATAAGATGAATCTCAGATTTACGAGAGTGGCGAGCGCGATATTTCAGCGATAGCGGGCTACCTCATTTTCTCATTGTCTCTATTAACTGCCGACACATAGCCCGGAAATTTATAACTCAGGAGGGAAAAGAAGCCGACCGACGTAGGGGAGGAGGCCGCGCCCGTTCGCTCGGCGACATCTTTTTTCTTAATTCATTTGCCGGGGATTATTCATCAGCCATTACGGCGCTAACGAAACGCGAAACGGCGCAAAACCGTGAAGAGGGAGGCAAAGTGTGCCGTCGCGATTGCCTTTCTACATTTCGAATGGGAATTTTACGGCGAGCGGCGCGCGACTTTGACAAGAAGGAGGAGAAAGAGGAGGATGAAAGAAAAAGAGAGAGGAGGAGGAGGAGGAATAGGAGGGCCTTTCGAATTGTTAATGCGCGAGAAGCTGCCTCGACTTCTTTCCATTAACTTTAGTAACTATGTAGCTGAAGATGTACCGCGCCCGAAGAAAACCCTCCATCCCTCTCCTTCATCTTCTCGACTTCGTGCGTCCCCCTACCATTCTTACTCTCGTCCTCGTTATCCTTAATCTCGTTTGCACGGTAACTCGTGCCAAGGACGTTAGATAGGACGATACGATATCACGAAAGACCATCTGCGCCGCTGAACCCGATCGGCGTTGCATTGCTAATGCAATAAAGCTCAAAGTTGGGGAGAAGAGTTCTACTCCGATCGATTATAATGGTGAAAAGAAGTGCTTTACGCCACGCTCCTGCAATTCGTTTTACCGCACGTGTACGTGACGCCCCTGCATCAGAATTGATTCTTGTAAACAATGAACAACGATAGCGACGAGTGAAAACAAAAAATCCTTGTACAGTAGAACTCCATTTATCTGCATTCCATTTATACGAACAAGTTCGTGTTTAGTTCCAAAAATGCGAACTCATAGCTGAGCTACCTGGAGCCACCTGGAGCGTAAGGTACCCTTTTAGACCAGGGGAGTGAAGCTCAAGAGATGAGGGGAACGTCACAAACATAATTGAAAGTTATTTCGTAATCGTCAATAATCTAATTTACAGCTTTTCGCAATAAACCCTATATTTAACCATGAATATCTTATTAACCATAACTGACATCAATTAAGCCCCTTAAATTCCTTTTAAGGGCTTAAAGTCCTAACAACATACTTAATTTTGATTGCAATAAAACTTCTCCAGCAGGTCACACACATCGTAGTTATATATGACAAAATACGTGAAAATAGTCCTTTTTTACAACTTTAACTGCCTCAAAATTGTGACGTGATGGAGCAATTTGTAAACCGGATTTGTATTTGGCATCCAAAAAACTACGGGAAATGACTAGTCTCGTTTTGGTGTTTTTTTTTTGTTGAACTATGTTATCGAAACTAAAAAGTACTAGTAGAGGGTAGAGCTAATGAGCCCCTATTATCCGAACCATTTGGTTATCGGAACTGTTTTGTCCTCCGACATGTTCGGATAAACGGAGTATAGTCGGAATATATCGTGAAGAAGCTCGAGTGCATTATTAACTCTAAATAGCATGGGTGTCATTCATGCCATTTCAAACCTTATAAATTTCTAAAAGACTCTTTCAGTGATGTGAATAGGGCCCTTCTATAAACTACGAAAACTTTAGTGCAAATGGGGATATGGGCGGGAAATGGCGATATGAAGTTACCTTTCAAGCAATGAAGGAGAAAAGTTGCCGAACTCGGGTGACCCGAATATGTTATCGGAAGAAGCTCTATTTTAAACAATAAATAAACGTTTTTTTAAACTAATCAGTATCGCGATTCTCAAATGATTAAAATTTAACTGGCTCATTCGTATCACCTACACACTTAGGCTTCTTTAAAGCTTAATTGCTCGGAAGCATGTTCGATGGCGCGTACGAAATGTCCGAACGACACCAGTAACATTTGTACTACAGTAACGGCAGTCTCGCGGAATCCAACCGGAAGGACAGTACATCTCGCGAGGACACGCGATAGCTTTGGTACCCGCAGCTGTGGCAACGGAACAACGGATCCGACACAAGAAGAACGAGCGGCGCAGCGCGCGTCGCGTCCGGCATCGTTGAATTTCAAATCGCATCGCCTTCGTCGTAGGTACATCGTGCCGTCCTTCCGACACACGTACAGGAAAATTCGAGGAGAAGAGAAAAGTAGCTCACGGCGAAAGAGCGTGTGGGATGGAAGGAAAATTTACATGCGACGAGAAAGAGAGATACGAACCGGCGGAGAGAGCAGAGACCCAGGAATGGATCCCAATTTTTCAGGTCTTTCTAATACTTTTTTCAGTCTCTCAATGGTATCGAAGTTGTAACTGGCTATGTTTATATTGTGTGATGCGCTTTGCAAAAATATTAAATTTTATCCTCTTTCCTTTCTGAAATTAAAATAAAATTTAAGCTTTCTCGCGGGCACCGCAATTTCGCATGTCCGAAACAAAGGGAACACACGCTCTTCTCTACTTTATCTCGCTTGATATATAAATTTCAAATATATTGACATATCGACAGTGTGAAGCTCTAGTTCCAGTAGTTGTTTCCACATAGATCCGCCCCTGTGCGGAGCGAAGGAAGCGAGGAAGATGAAGAGTTTAAAAGAAGCGCTCGATAAGGTAGGGGTTGGGTAAAAGGGGTACGCAAAAAAAAACTAAATTTCCATCGGCTGCCGCCGGCGTCATGCTTGGGAAACAATGAGGCGGAATTACAACGTGCGGTCTTGCCGTCGCTTTTCGGCCCGCCATTGTCTCGCGACGTGAATTTACAAGTGAATTTCTCTCCGAGCCGCAATGTCGCGCGCACGGCCTACGTGTTTATTAGCCGCATATCGAAAAAGAGGCACATCGACAGCAATAAGAATAAGTAGAAAAACGAAACACATCCTAACGGAAGTATTCTTGCGAGGGCTTTCCGTAGATTGTAAGTTGGTTCAGCAAACTTTATAGAAAAAAAAGGGAAATATCTTGATACAAGAACCAGACAGTAATTCGTTATCTTAAGGGTTGTAGACATATTTTAAGTATTAACGGGTATTTTTATCTGATATAGTTATGGATTCTCTATCTTTTACATTGTCTTAAAATTTGAAGCTTTAAAAATATATTTCTAAAATTTATTTAATATTTACTTAAACAAAAAATTTACGGAGTTATAATCTATATTTTTTTATCACTAATAGCTAACAAGATTTTTATCGAGTTTTCTTGAGTCGTCTTGTATATAATTTAGCTTTTAAATCTATTTCTATTTTTTTTCTTCCATTCTTTAGCTTAGTATAAAATCTGTACTTCTTTTTCTATTTGCTTATCTGCTACAATTCTAAGCAACGTTATAAATGATCTCCGTTCTTATATACGGCATATTCCATAGTAAGTAGCAATATTACTTTAAAAGTTTGATGCCAGGCACACTCGCGGCGATATAACACGCATTTCAGTCATAATATTCGCGGCAACAAGTAAAATAACGCCATCGTATCTATGGACGTGAGGGATTGCGCCGAGAACCGTCGACGTGAAACGTTTAACCGTCGTCCCTCTCACGCGTCCCTTAGGGACAGGCAAACAGAAGGAACTGAAATTCTCCCCCGGCAGCACTCTTCCTTCCTTTTTGCGAGAAGCGTCGAAGAAGCGCGGGCGAGTCGGTTTCCTGTTTTCTTACGGGTTTCTCCGTGACGGAGCGCGCGCCGGGAGTAAGAGGGTGTATCCCAGGCCGTTGTGTTCGTTTTTCCCCTGTTTTTCGCGGGTTCGCCCTTTAAACCGCGCGTATATAAATCGTCGTGATAAATTTTCTGTTAATCCGCGAGCGTTAAAGTGCGGACCGATTTTTGCCGGTTAAAGCATCCCGGGAAGATTCCGCCGCAGCGAATAGAATTTCGCGTGACACCTTTATCGAATAATACAGAAAGGAAGAAGAAGAAGAAGAGAGAGAGCACATTTTAGATTGAAATGCAATCAACCGTTCAGGAAAGGAAGGTTTTCGAAAATAAACAAAGCACAATCCGAAATGAGACAATCGAGGCGTTGATCGTTATATTTAAGTCATACTTTTCTTAGCGAAAATTTTTTTATTTTATAGCCAGTTCTAATTATTGGAGAGATATCATCTTTTTGTAGAGAGACATAGCTACACGACATAGTTCGGGTATTACACGTGATCGATTGGCGCGTGACTGGTTTGCTTTGCACCTAGACGTTAATCTTCATGCCAAGGACGATGTCCATTTCGCAAATCGTAAATGCGAAACCGTTGAGCGGAACAATTCGGGCGATCCATCGCCGGATCCTTGCGTCCCATTGCATTGCTATTTGCTGAATTAGGCGGAATATTAAACGGGGTACTCGCAGCAGCTGCCCCGTCGTACGACGTCGACTTACGACTTCGCCATGGAATCCGAGGGGGCCCCAATCTCGGTGCCCCTCTCCCTTCCATGCCCCTTCAATTCGGGTTATACAGCAGCCCGGGGCGACGTGAGTGTTGGTACGTGAGTGTGTGCAGCAATTTATCGGTTACCTAACGGGATGGCTATCGGTTATCGCTAATCGACGATCGCTCGGCCTTATTCGATTACACGCTAATCACTGGCTCGACCCGATCGATTACGGCTAGTCTGCCGCTTCCGAACGTCCTGCGGCTATCGGTGCCCCCGGCGCCGTGCAAAGATAAAGGGTGGAGAAATAAATATGTCCACCAGCCCCGAAAAACGTACTCTGCCCGCGTGTCCTCTCTCGCATTTAACCTCTTTAACCTTTTTACCAAGAAAAGCAATAAAATCGCGCGAGAACACAATTCTTCACTGTGCTTTAATCAAATAAATTATTTTCTTTGTGATTTTATAAACCAAATATGAAAAACGCGGGTGTAAAAACGTATAATACAAGATTTTCAAGCAATTCATAAGGCTACGTTACACCCTACATTTAGGCTGTGGCCTATACCCCAAATTCGACCTAAATTATTTAGGCCCCTTGCTGTAAACATTTGGTAGGTGACCTGACCTGGCTTTAGGTCAGGCCTCGTTTTTTAGTGAAGCCCGACCTAAAATAGGTCGCCTGTAACTTCGGTGTAAACGCGTGTTACCCGACCTAAAGGCTTACTAATTTTCTCGCTAGGATTCGCTACGTTGTGATTGTGTTCAACTGTGAAAATAATTTTAAAAAAATAAAAATATAAAAAATAATCTAGGTCGCAAAAATAATTTAGGTCGCTTACGGTGTAAACGATTGGTGGCTTAGATCTACTTTGGGTTACGGTATAGGTCAGGCTGTACTTAGGTCTCTAGGTGTAAACGTAGCCATATAGTCAATGTTGCGCAAAACTCGTACTACTTGTCTTTAATAAATTAAAACTGCTAAAAATATCTATTTATTAACATACATGCATTATTGCGGAATCCTATCTGTTTGAACAGTCAAAACGAAACGGATAGGTACACACAAGGTGCACGAGACGGTATACTCGTTGTATCATAAACTCGCTGAAGATATTACAGAAAAGGAATTGCTTCGCGATGTAAATGCAATGTTTCTATAATCGCCGTGAACGAACTGGCAGAACTATAACGCGCGTAAGCGGCGAAAAGAAGAGGAAATATCCGCAAAGGGACACCGGGATGAGCAGGATCGTACAAGATAAGCGCCTGTGACAAACAAGTGGATTAATAACAGCTGCTAGAATACTGTTGGCGACGTATTCTTGCCGCTCATCGTTTCTCTTCCTTGACGAAGGATGAATGCGTAATAACGAAGAATACAAACGGTTCGTTGTTCTCCACGTAATATCACGAGATTGCCCTCTTCTGCGACAAACATGTCGAGATAACGAAAATTACTACTTTGTTTTATCTACGTCTCATTATCGACGGTTAGTCCTGTAATAATAAAATACTTTATCACAAAGCTAAAATATTTCAAGTTTCTGGTAAACTTGATCATCGTATACCTAATAATAACGATGATAATTTGTGATTTCATATAAAATCAGGTAAAGTAATTAAAATATTTCTCAATCATTATTTTTTAATTAATTTTGAGATTATTTAATACAAAAAATTGTCCCACCTCATTTCTATTTCACTTTGGATAATTTTAAATAAAACTAGCATCTCTTCCGTGTTATGTCGACATATCGAATATACATACAAGCTATAACTCTTGTTTGTATCCGCGATGCCGATATCAATGTCATTATCAATGTTGCGCTTCTCAAGTACAAACAGCCTCAAGTAACGACTAATGGCCGTCATATTTGAACAAGTTTACCCAAGATACAATACCCTGGAAAACGTAGAATTTCCCTTTGTATCACGAACGACAACATCAGCCGCCGTTACAACGGTGGCTGTTATCGCTAAGTTGGCGGATCGCCGCGGTATCGACTACGCGATTTATTTTGCAAGCGGTAATGCACTGTACACGACGTCGTATAAAACTATATTCTCTCCATCGCATGTCGGCGAGCAAGCGAGCGATCGAGCGAAGCTGCTCCCCGCCACGCCGAGGAGCAGCCTCTTTCGAGAATATTGGAACTGCAAAGCCGCTTAACCGGACAATCTGTCGTAAATATCCAGCAAACGCTCGGCTTACGGGTATAAATATATAATGCGGACCCTCCTGTACACACATGCACCCGCACAGATCTACCGACCGGTGTCGGACAACAGTGTTTTCGAAAAGGTATATCATCGCGCCCGCTTCTCTCCCGCGAGGCGAAGAAAAGCACGAGAAACATATTGGTACCCGTTGCGTACTTATATCGCTGAGCAAAGCTTATAAACAGCCTCGGCACAAGATGCACGACGCTTAAAAGCCGCCGCAAAAGTACCGGGTTTGTGTGTGGACATGGGCGCCCTTACAACTTTTTTCAAGGGGAGGCAGAGTGTAAATATACTTAGGGATGCCAAACGAATGTATTTTTAAATAATATTTTTTAAAGAAATATTTATGTAGATTTTTATTTTTAATTGTATAAATTTTAAATAAAAAATTATCTGGTTGTCAATCATAATATCATTCTAAATTGAAAAAATTAAAATCCAGGGGGGGTATATGTAGAGTTATCAACTTCAAAAGTTTAAATTGCCGTATATTTCCTTTTTAATAACAAAACCTAACCAGACAAAACCGGACAGAAATAATAATCATAAAACTAGATTAAATACAAAACTTAGTAATAAATTATTTATATTGTTATCCAGACAGTTTTAAAAACAGGGTTTCGTTGAATAAAATAGACGTTGAATAAATTACCCTTATTTAATATGAAATACATTTTATTATTAAACACAAAATTAAATAAAACATGTTTTGAACATTCGTTTGTGATATATGTCATAAATTATAAAACGAAAATTATAAACATTTCGTAAATTGCAAAACATTAAGTATATATTCTTGAACAAATAGAAAACGTTATATTTTAGTAATAAACGTATTTTAGCAAGAAAAACAAAATTTTAGACATCATTCTAGGATTAAAGCCTAAGCTCACGAAAAGGTTATTATCGCTGAAATCCGAACTCTGTTTATAATTTTCCTTTATGTTTTAAATTTTATTTTATTAATTAATATACTTAAAAACCGGATATATGACGTCTTTGACTTTTCAACCGGACACCGGACAAGACTCCTGAAAACCTGACAGTCCGGTTCAAAACCGGACACTTGGCAATCCTAGGCATATGCCCTTCCTCGACCCCTCTCATGGGCACAGTGGCGGATCCTGGAGGGGGGAGGTTTGGGGTTAAAACCCCCCCTTCCAAATTAAAAGAATTCAATTTTGCTACATCCGTTTAAAAAATTTAGATAATGAAATGCAGTTAGTCGCCTGTCATCCCTATTAATAATCATATAGGCTGCGTTCCATAAAGCGCATATGCGCGCAATAATTTTGCTGAAACCCCCTCCCCCCATTATCAACGTCAGGATCCGCCACTGCATGGGCACAATATGTGCAGGGCATCGTTGCGCAGCGGCATCCCACAGATGCACCTACATTTTCTCTGTATTTCGCATAATATTGCGAGATACATGTCGACAGAGCACGTAGGTATTGCAAAACGGGGAAATGAAGCGCGACTCGACCGAGACGAAATTGAACGCGAGCCCCCTTTCCGAGCAAGGTGCGCTAATGCGAAACGACAGTCGGATCGGCAATGGATCCAACTTAAATCGTTCATTATACGTTCAGGCGGGCGACGCTGTCGCGTGATCGTTCCACCATTGCCGCGAATATATTGCGGTCGAATTTACAAGCGCGCTTCTGCTCGTGTCGCTCGTTGCGGTGGCGAACGAGCGTGTAACGCGGCCCCCTTGTCGTTCATAATACCAGTGTATACGATTCCCGGTGATTCATTCACTACAATCCGCGCTGCCGGAGCATCGCCTGAACGTTAATCGCTCTCAATTTAACCCCTTCGCGATACCGAGTCCTCGTGTCTCTCGTCCCTTGTCGACGCATGTACGAGCGGAAGGACGGATCGCGGAGGTCATTAACACGAGACTTCGAAAAAAAGGATTATCTTCACCACCGGCGATTTATAAACGGGACTTGGTATTTGTACGTTTGTTCGGATGTGAAAAATAAGCTACGTCCAGTTTAAATTAAAAATTAATCGGCCCGTAATATCAACTTTGTTTCATAATGGTTTGCAGAATGTTTGTGACACAGCTATGTTTAAGCTTGCAAAGTTCACCGTCTGTTGGCAAATTGGGAAAGTTGTCGGCGTCGAAAAAAAAAGGATTATTATTTTAGCCAAGAGATAATGTTAACTTCTAAAACTTCTAAATACTGTTTCCGAAATTTCTTCTTTGTTTCGCGTGTTATGCTTGCTGTAATCTCGCATGCTGTTACATTCGATATATTGATACATAAATATATGAAAACGACATTTTCTTCGCAAATGTAATAAAACCGATTTAGTCTAATTGTAAGTTATAAATCTGTTTCAAAAATACTGTATTAAAATTAAAGATCTTTTCTCGTATAATTGCAATATTGCCGATCGAGTCTTTGTCGCTATCGATTTCAGGTTGCAGCAGACAAGGCGATTAAAACTTTTTCAACGTCAGGGAGAAAATATTGACTCAATTACCGGGAAAGAGTTTCGCGCATGAAAATTTTCTTTGGGGGATAGCTATCGAGCAATTTCAACTACATCACCGGATGCGCTCGCGGGTATTTACACAGCACAAAAATCTCAATAAGTTCCACAAAGAAAACCCGGAAATAAAAGCTTGAAAGTGAAAAATAATCATAGTGACACCCGTTAGCTTAGCCACGATATCAAGCTCTCATACTCTCATACGTTCGCGGGCAACATGTTAGGGTAACCATATTTAAAACGTATCGATCTCTAAAATAATTATTTAAAAAATTGCAATATAAGAAAGAAAAGGCCAAAAACGAGTAATATAAGATGTGCGATAAAAATAATTTTATTCCAACATAATCATTGGATTAAGATGATACGTTTCGACTTACTTATGTCCATTTCCATCAACGTAAATTAACTTTAATCTTGGTTTAACTTAATCTATATCTTTTTCTAATTCTTAGAACTAGAAAAAGATAAAAAGTAAGTTAAACCGAGATTAAAATTAATCTACATTGGTAGAAATAGACATTAGTCTTCCTCAGCTGTCGTAATGTATAAAATTAATAAATAAGGGACAAGTTCATCATTAAATTAAAAATAAATACAGACATAAGAATAAAAATAATAATGAAAATAAAAATAAGTATAAATATAAATATAGCAGAGTTGTAGCAGAATCATAACAAAGTCCACATCAATTTACAAGTCAGTGAAAATGTAAAGAACGGTACATAATAAAAATTTGATCTACGGAGTCAGAATTGTACAAATGTGGTGATGTCGATAAGTAAAAGGAATGTATAACTGATTCTTCATTGCTACGCGAGAATAGGTTGAGTCCGAGGTAATAAAATTGATTGATCAAGAAATGGTCAAGGTATTGATTGTAAAATCTAAAAAAGGAAGTATTGATTGTAAAATCTAAAAAAGGAAGATAATATTAGATGATACTAATAATAATGAATAAATAAATAAATAAATGTAAACCTTGACTTACAGTAAAACGTGTCTAATGATGAACAATATGGAAAATAAAAAAATTACGATTAATGTTCTACCAAATTCTGAGAAAGTCTTTTACAATAAAATTTGTCGTCAACTTTTTTAAAAAGTCAAACACAAGTCAAGCCACTGGTATCGCTCGAAGACGCGAGAGAGTTTCCACCCTCCGACGGAATCATGACGCGAGAGGCCGAGAAGGGTGATCGATGTATCTCGGGACGATCGGCGGCATCGACACGCCGTTCACGTATACGTAAACGACAGTTTCATTGGATTGCATCGTCTTCTTCGTGGTTCTCGCGAGTCTCGTGCGAAGACTCGAGAGCGCGGCGCGCTTTCATTAATTGCTCCATTCTTCCGGTTCGCGCGACGTCGTCGACGCCGGGCACGAATTTCGAAACGCGAGCGTAATTTATCGAGCACGTCGCGCGGCTCTCGGCCTTTTTCGCGGCGCTTGTTAAGGACTTCGGGAAAGCTGAGATGTGGCTCTTATTCCATTTTTCCCTACGGACGCTTAAGCGTACTTAGCGGCGCTGCGGCAACTTAATTTTTCCGTCTCCCTCTCCGTCCCTCTTTCTCTCTTTCTTTCTCTCTGCCGGTACTTAAAAAATCTTACATAATGGAAGCTCTTAGGCGTTCTTAAGACCCGTAATGAGAGCGCTACACCTACTCGAAGTTCACAGGAGATTCATTCAAAGTCGGCCGCGGCCGCGTAATTAAATTTTAAAGAACGCCGGCTTACACCGTAATGTGAGCGGCCACCGCGTCGGATAATGTAAATGGCGGTACAACGACGTAAAGTCGTCGTCTCGTGTGTAAACATGTATTAGACCCTTACCACGTCGCCGGAACTTCAGTGAACAAACACGGCCATTGGACGGCCGAGTAAGTTCTTAATGAAGCTTAGGCTTGGATGTTGGGCTCATTCTGCCCGCCGTACCGGCTTCTTAGTGCATTTACGCCACAACGAGCGGACTCGCGTAATGGCCGCAGTCTCTATCTTGCTACTCGTGACCCAAAAATGTGTATACGGAATTGTTAATAGGCGACCACCGCTATTACCCGAGGGAACTTTCCTCCCGCAACTTTGCGGATGCTGCATATGAGTAGCAATAATGCAGTACCGCTCCAAGTACTGCAAGATTACCGACCAAAAGTTTCCCAAAAGAACTTTACAATAAGGCTACAGCCAAGAATATTATATACACATTAAATTAAGAAATGTTTACATGCAGAATATTCTTTACTAGTTAAATTTTTATTCCTCTTTTCTTTTGTAAATTAATGTTCACACAGTTGGACAATTTGTGTTAAATTTAACACATTTTACGTGTCCCAAACGGTCCACCCAAATTTTTGTGTTAATTTAACACAAGATAAATAGAAAGTAACACAAATATTATATAAAAATTAACACAAAAAATGTAACACTTTGACACAATTTGGAAACAAATTATGGAAGCATATTTCTTCAGTAAAATTAGCATTTATAATATGTTAAAATAACACGTACATTTTATTCATTTATTTTTGAATTTACGTTTTAAAACTACGTTATATATTTTCATGTTATTTCTTCATTTACTCATCAATTGTGTTATTTTAGTACTAAGAAATGTTGAATATCAATTTAACACAGAATAACATAACATTCAAATAACATAATCACATTATGTTATATTAACACTCGGGTATGTTAAAAATTCAACACACAAATTTTAACAAGGACCGATTTTAATACAAGTACAAAATGTTCTTTACTGTACAGGGTTCAAAATTAAGTTTTGAAACTTAAAGATTCTAAATTTACTTGGCTGTAATTTTTTACTGTCTTTTGATATAAAACATACATTTATCTATGTTACATTCCATACAACACCAAAACTAAACTAATCGATATAAGAAAGCTCCTTCAGAAAAATCTGAAGCTATCCGTGACGCGATTCACTTTCCGTTCCAATAGGATGCGGAAAAGGTAAAGTTTGTGCATTCCGTATGCGTTTTCAACCAGATGTTTGTTCGACTGACGCCGTTAGCAGCCGAGATTAAACGCTGACAACATTCAGCGCGATAAAATTCCGCGGTTTGCCGCCGTGCGCTCGCATGTCGCCATAATTAGCCGATGTATCACGCAGTAGTACGAGATTACAAGCGGGCGGACAGACGGCCGTTCGGTTCTCGCCATTTCTACTTTCTAGCAGGTGTTTGTCGTTGCCTATACCGGGGACCAACCAACTGTTTGTGTTACGCCGCGCAACGCCGCTACATCCATTAGTAACTTTATACTTAAATGCAACGAGGCGGCCGCGACGCGACTCCCATTGAGTTCATCCCTTATTTGCGCCGGCCCTTATGTCGTCCCCGCTACTACTTACGGAAGCCAGCCGCCTTTTCTTCATCTGCCTCTCGCGGGGTTAGCGCCCTTTTAGCGCGACTAAACTCGCGCGAACTTCAATTAACCCGGCGACTTCCGCGAGCTCTCTTGCGCCTCGTAGAAATCTCGAATACAGGCGGAAAAAAAGATTTTTTTGATCTTGCTCTGTTTTCTTATCGTTGTGCGTTCTGCTGACATTTCTATCCATTATAATGGCTGCGTTCAGCAGAACAAAGTGATTAGTGATTCTTTATTACGATTGGTTTCTACACTTAGAACCAACGAGAAACTAAAGGGAAGAACCAATTATATTAAAGAATCACTAAGCGCTTACTAAGCGCTTTGTTCTGCTGAACGCAGCCAATGATATAAAAAAAACTTGTCACATGTATAACGATATATCACCGTATAGAAATCAATAACAAAATCATTTTTTAAGCACTTTGCGATCAAGTAAAAAGAAATTTTCTTAGTAAAAATGAATTATTGAACAAAATGTTAGCAAAAAACTGTGTCTAATAAGAAAGGATTTAAGAGCTTAATTAAACTTTAAAGTATTTGACTTTTTTATGACGAAAATCGCTATCTAATATAATTCACATGTTGCATTAATGCCAGGCTGTAATATAAAGTTTTAAAATGATGAAAACCGATCATTTAAAACCTAAATAACTTACAATTAAATAAATACCGAGTTATTTCTGAACAGAATTAATAAAATAGATTGGATATAAAATATTAAAGTCTAATATCAGTTTAGAAGATAATTATAGAAACATAAACGACGAAGCAAATTAATTATTTCAAGAGTATGATAATTTTGGCTATTTATTATCAGCATAATGAATAATCTAATAATAATTTACGAGTCATTAAAGGCAATTTGAAAATAGAATCATTGTTAGAGAGAACAGTGGCATAGTTTCCACGTATAAATATATCTAGTGAAAATATTGACTAAAAATAATACTCTAACAGCGCATGTCCCTAAAAATCTATCTAAAGATTATAATAAAATTGTCTTTAAATTGAGAGAGAGTTTAATAAAATACATAGTTAAATAAAAATAGTTTGGCTTCCTCATACTCTCTAAATCTGAATCAGTGCAAAGTATGCCACATCAGTGACTATTCACTGTGCTCAGTGAACTTAGTTCACTGAGGACAGTGAATAGTCACTGATCTGGCATACTTTGCACTGATTCAGATTTAGAGAGTAGAGGAAGTTTTGTGAACCAATTAAAATGAGGAAGCAATGTGCAAGTTTCTACTTATACATTTTTTTAAATTGTGATAAGCTTTATTGCGACTAACATCTGTTAAACTAATATCTGTTATACTATTACAAAAATCAATTAAATAATTAATGTTTTTATTAAAATGATCCCTACTAATTGCGGATATTTCTTATTTTTATTTTTCTCAATCGGTTAGTTAATTCTTCAACGGAAATAATGTGCAATTTTCTATTAGGTGCGCAACTAAGTTCTCGCTGTTTTTTTTT
>NJRP01000025.1:1105963-1122316 GCA_003063835.1 Aphaenogaster floridana
ACAATAAAGTTGCATTTTCATAAAAAAAAACAGCGAGAACTTAGTTGCGCACCTAATACATCAAGTGTACATCGCTTTATAGTTCGTGTGAAAAAAGGCAATAATAAACTTGGTCAGTTTATTTGAGATTAAATGTCATACGACTTATCTTTTATTCTTAGAACTAGAAAAAAGATAAAGATTAAGTTTAACCGGGATTAAAATTAATCTACATTGGAAGAAATGGACATTATGTGATTAGTAAATAGTAAACCAAATTTGAGTCAGATTTTAACACATTCTTTGAGTTAAATTATTTAACTTAATTGTTCTAGTTAAATTAACAACATCTTGATTAGGAGCAGTGGCGACCTATAGGAATGATTATAAATGACCCAAATTTGGTTTGATTTAACATTACAACAGTGTACGGAGCTGAAGAAGTTGAGAAACATTCATATAAAATACTAAATTAATATCCATCATATAATTAATGTCATCATTTCGCTTCCGTAAAAATCTTGTAGTAATAATTATAATAATTTCGATTATATATAAGATTAAGAGAAAAGCGAGCTGTGTTATACATCTGAACTTCGGAATGCGCGCAGCTCGAGTTGCCGTGTAATTACAACGTCCAAGATCTTTCAACACACGCGTCTTTCGCGACCTGCGCGAACGCGGGTCATATACGCCTATTTAAGTGGACTGTTTAACGATTCAATGCCACGCGACGCATAATAAACTCGCGAACCGCGTATACACCTTGATCAAACAAACGTACCGAAGCCGTCGCGATCACGCCCAGCTCGCTCGACATTGTCGCCCGATCATTAACCGACGCACATGAACGCATTTACATCGAGATTGCATTTCGCTAATTAATTATACAGCTACAGCTACCTAAACCGCGAGTCAATCATCGAGTCATGCTCGCGCGGTTGTCACTCACCGGACGAATTAAAAAGTGCTAACGAAAAGAAGTTATGATTTTTCAGCTGAAAGTAAAGCGTTAACATTGATATCGATTTTTTTTCACTGCGTAAAAAGTACAAATGACTCGGGTAAAAAAGATAAGCACATACTGATGCGTGTTTATTTGCATCGCACGCTTGCATGATGCTTGATAACAAAATTATCTTCTCTTTAAAAAAAGATATAATACCACGTGTATTATTTTCTTTTATTTATGACATAGCGATATAGTTTTCTTCGTGTACCTTTGATCGCAGTCACGATAGATTTTACTTAACAAACGATAATATGACTTTTTCTTTGCAAAAAAAAAGTATTTTTTTTATCGTCAAAAGAGATTTAGTTTGTGTGCTTTTTTGTATTTGTTTATCGTCAATATTTAAGTCAGCAGCACACGGAGCATTTTTTCCTACTAGATTGTTTGCGATCTAGTAAATTACTATACTATAATTACACCATTCAGCTGAATGGTGTGCTAGCACACAGGATTTCTAGTAATTTGCTAGATTGCAAGCAATCCAGCAGGAAAAAACGCTCCGTGCGCCGCTAACTTTAATATAATTTGTCAAGTAATATTTATGCCTTGTATATCTTCTTCCATAAGTGTAGCTTCGAACAAAGTGCATAAACATATAAATAAACTTAATTCACGATTAATGAAAAAGTCAGTAGAAATCCACTGATTTCTGCCGCGAGTCAAAATGCATTAGCAAGATTATTGCTTTGCGTGCCGGAGAAGGACGCTTTTTGTAAAGTGGAACCTTGGCGAGAGAACGCGATAAATGATTCGTCGTAAAAAAAAGTTTATCGTGCACTTTAACGTATTAGTTCGATACTCGTCGTAAATAATTACGAAGCGTATTCGACGATACAGAGAGATTGCTTCGTCATGAGCATCGACGTCGCTTCCGTGCAATAATCGATACCGATGATCGTTAGCGGCAAATTTCTGATGAACTGGAACAGAACTGGACTTGTATTATCACAATTATCATAAGAATGTTGGTTTCAATTGTGATAATTGCAGCTCGATTTCCGGGCATCATGTAAGGAATGGATGTCATCGACGCGTGTGCTAGACGATTGATATTTATCTCCGCGAAAGAAATAAATGTTTTTAAAGAAAATGTTCTTAAAGAAAAAACGTTAATTACGAACGTAAGAATATTTTTATTCCGCCGAATCTGTAAAGTAGAGTTATCCATACACATTTTTGGAGTCTAAATTTGACAGGGAAAAGCAAGCAGTAAAATAACAGGTGCAGCGAAGTTTATCGATAAATCAGACTCGATTAGACTTTATCTAAAAACTGAAAAGTATTTTGTCGAAAAGTTTTATTATTTATTAATTTTACTATAAAAAGCAAGAAGAAATTGGCTAAATTTTTCAAGAAAAATTATATCGTCGATTTATGTAATCGGCACAGAATCCATGATCTTCACAATACTATTTACTACGATTTTCTGCAGATATTATCATAATTGAGAGCACTAAAGTTAATTGCCAGTTTTATAAATAGAATCGCATTTCATTTTCCACTGCCTAGCAAAATTTTATTTAAGGATCAACCTTGTTGACGTAATAGACACATAGAAATGATATTATAATAAATTATCTTCATAATTGTTGCAGTTGTTAGTATAATATCCTCGCGTTTACACGTGGCTCTAACTATGTAGATTATCGACACGCGTATGAAAGGTTCTTGTTCCTCATGCAAGAAATTAACGATAACGCCGACGTTGTCTAAAATTGTTTTTAACCGCGTTGCGCTGTTTGGAAGAAGATGGAAGACCGACAACCTGCCGAAGTCTCGACGTAAAGAATATTACGGTTGGCGTCAAAGTGATTGGGATTTTTTCTAAGGAAAGCGTTTCAATCGCCATAAGAATAATCTACGTACAATTCTATGAACCGTCGTCACGTAACGCCGTTCTTCCTCGGATCCTTCCAATCGAACCGATCCTTCCACTGCACCTTGGCTGATTCGCGGCGAGGCGCGACGCGGTCGGGCCGAGTGCAGTGTCGACGTTGTGCGCGAAACTCGTGTAGTTCGCTCGTGTCAACGAGGCTGTTTACACGTTTTTGCGGAAATCGCGACAATTACACGTCGGGTTACGCGGGTTTTAAGGCGTAAGTCGCAGTCGAGCGTTCTAAAACGTAAACCGCAATTTTGATTGTGATTGGTCGTTATCCTAGACAGCACAAGATATCCTATGGACATCCATAAGATGTTATGGATGTCCATAGGATATCCTATGCTGTCCATAGGATATCCTGTGCTGTCCATAGGATATCCTGTGCTGTCTGGGTATGTCTTAAAATCTCATTGTAGACACCGCTTCACTGGCTGAATCCATCTCTCGGACGTCGAACCTCGCTCCGATCGGCGCGTTTCGCGATGCCCGACGATAGATCCAGAGGAACGCGCATTTCGCGTCGTTGCGTTGGAGAACGAGCGTCGTCGCGCCGCCGCTACCGGAAATCCGTATGAATATTCAGCCGGCGCACGAGTTTCGCTTCGCACGCTCGTAGCAGGCGCGGATCCGCGCGGACGATCTCCGGAGGTTCTCTTTTCTTTTTCTCCCTCTCTCCCGCTCTCTCTTCTTTTTTTTCCCTTCGTCGGGCGGGTGTCGTCTGAATGACGGAGCGGCGGGTCGAGAGGATCGCGCGCGAGCGGAGTGTCCCGGAGATATGAACTTCTCGCACGGAGATTGGAACTCCTCGTCGCCGCCGGACGACGCGAGGGACGAGTACCTCGCCAGATGGGAGATCGCGGTGCTGACCAGCATATTCCTCATCACGCTCATCGGCAACGCCCTGGTCCTGCTGGCCCTTTACGCCCGACGACGTTACCAAAGACGAAAGTTCACCCGGATGTACTTCTTCATCCTGCACTTGAGCGTGGCCGACCTGTTGACGGGTCTGCTCGACGTTCTACCGCAGCTCGCCTGGGACATAACGTTCAGGTAAACTGCACCGTCATTCCGACTAACCTTATATGATTCTTTAATGAGCCTACTTGACCAATACGTAAATTCGTGATGGAAACGGTGATAGCAATAGGAAATCGAGCGCGTTTGTTTACCTGCGACAACTACGATGTCAACTATGATATTATTTCTTTTATACATTTCTTGTATTAATTATTTCATTCAGACAAAAAGCACATCCGAAAAGATAATGTGAAGATTATAAAAAAATATAAGAATAATATATCTGGCTATGTGTGTGCAAAACATCATTATTTAATTACTCGAGATGTTTGAATTATCCGTTTAACCCGAATCTAAATATCTGAAAAATTACATTCGCGAGTTTGGAGATCCAAATTATTCAAACTTTGTGAAATTTAGCAGAAAACTAAAAATCGCAGAACGTACTACGAACAAAACCAAGTTTCATAGAACGTAATAAAATTTATCGGAATTATACATATAACTTTCACATATTTTATATATTTAATGCATTTTATAATCACACGGTGAAAATATAAACATAATGTAGACTAAACTGTTAAATTTGTAATGTTAAATTGAACCAAACTTGGGGTTTTCATAGCTCCATTTCTATAGTCGCCACTGCTTCTACCTAATATATTGTTAATTTAACTATAACAATTAAAACTAAATATCAATGATAGTAAGGCTCTCAGATATAAAATCAAAAACGATATAATAAAAGCCAATGTGAGCCAACGCCGTTGTCGAGGCGAAACAAATCATTTATTTATTAAATGTACAATATGAATATATATACAATACAAAGTAAACGTTTCGACTCTAATTTGAGTCCTCTTCAGTACTAAATTATAACAATTAAATTAAATAATTTAACTCAAGGAATGTGTTAAAATCTGACTCAAATTTGGTTTACTATTTACTAGTCGCATAAGTCAATATAACTTTTACAAAATAGATAAAAAATAGATAATCTATTGTTGTGTTTGACACACGTGAAAGTTAAAAATAACCAAATATGATTTAATCCAAGAAATTGGTTTAAATTTGATCCTTTAATATCTAACACACAATGTATAACAATCTTTAAAAACAAGAAAAGTAAACTTAATTAAACACCTTTCGACTTTAATAAAGAAATATTAACTGGTTTATATATATTTCAGACAGTTTTTTTTGCTGTAATGATATTTTTCACTGTGGAGAACATTTTTCAACGAAAGAAACAAAAATTGCAAAATAAATTCTGATTAAATACTAGATGTTATATGTGGAAGAATATGTGGTGTATACATGGAATATGCATAATAACGGAAACGAATCAGAAATCTTTTTTAAACCAATCCCGATTGACAGCGAATAACCGTCTTAAAGTTCTAAATTCCGGACAGACTTTTAAAAAACAGTATAAGTAGATACATCTTATATTTTTCCCAGCATAATCGTATATATTGACACTTTGATTGATGCTAGAAAATTATATTTACCCATCAAGATATGATGTATGATATTAATCCAGATATAGGAACTTCTTTAGCTTTCACAGCCCAAAAATATCATCTGCCGTTTTAATAACTTGTTGTAAGAAAAAGTACTTTATTGTTTCCACACAAATATAAACTTGATAAGACTTGATAAGACTAATATAATCATAAGAAGTAAAGAACAACCAATATGTGTAACACAGATATATGTAACTGTAACAGAATAAATAGACAGAACAGAATAAATGTAACAGAATAAATAGACAGGTTAAAGACCTTCAGTCATCAAAGAGATTGCCGGTCTAATATTAATCTCCCATGTGAAAAAAATTTTTATAATAAATTATAATATTTTTAAGAATTTGTCACGTTTTAAATTTATGAAGATTTCAGAAAAAAAATTCTAAACTTTTTCAAATTTTAAGCTTTTTTTAAAAATTATAGAATGTGAGAAATCTTAGAAATCTTAGAATATTACAGAATTCACATACATGAAGAATTCTAGAAAACATGTAGACTTTCTCAGCACTTCTGAAAAGTGTTCCAATTTGTATAAAAAATCTGAGAAATTTTTTAAAAAGTTATAAAATTATACAAAATTCTGAAAAATTATATGAAAAATTCTAAGACAAATTTTCAACAGGGCTGTTAATATTAATTCCAAATACTGTAGAAAATATCATCTCAGTTAAATCTAGACCTCTCTATTTTCGCTTCATAGTCGGACGGACGCTTTTTATTAGGGCTCGCTATTATACGTTTAATCGAAAACACGTTTACACGTATAATTAACATATCCATATAATATAAACGTTTTTCCGTACACGTGTTTTAAGGGCCTATTATACGTTTAAACGATAATACGTTTACGAAAATATACGTATATTTAGCATCCGTTTATTATAGACGTTTTTTTAATATTTTCACGTTTTTCGCCCTATGATATATGGCCAACTTCTGATTCGTGCATTAGATTAAGTAAAGTAAAACATATCGTGTCAATTTCTAATTTCTAATTTCTAACGCACAATTCAGAAGTTGGTCATATTCGCAGGACTAAAAAAAGATAAACGTCACCCGCAATACTTCAAGCCAACAAGACAAAATTCGTACAATATGTAAATTATTTAGGATAGATGTACCGGTTATGGCCACTGCACCAGTTTTGGCCATTTGCGCGATTTTCGTAATTTTTTTATTTTCAAATTGGCTGTAGTGCGTAACAATCGAGAGAACTTCATTCTGCAAGCATTTTGTTGATCACGCAGACAGGCAGATTAGGTTAAATTTATTCTTTATATGGCAAATAACTGTGTGGCCACAAATGGCCTTAATGTGGCCACAAATGGTGCATCTACCCTACATAAAATCATACATTGCTTTATTTATTTAATTTAAACTTTAAACATAATAAATAAGTAAAGTATAAAAGCAAAGCATAAAAATTTAAAGTAAAGCATAATAAGTTATAATTTTGTACAACATTTTTCTTCTACTCTAAAGGCCCTAAGATTTAAAATACGTGTACGGAAAAACGTATTATACGGATATGTTAATTATACGTGTAAACGTGCTTTTAATTAAACGTATAATAGTGAACCTTACGTGTAAACGTTTTCCTACAAGTAAACGTTTTTTTAGAAGTAAATTTAAACGGATAAATGTTTCACGTTTACACGTATATTCGAAAAACGGAATAAAATAAGAGCCGTACTTTTTATCCACTTGACGGATGGGAATGCGTACCCTTTTCGTACACAACTTTGACGCACGTCTTTGAGGTACAAATTTCGCGTAAAGTTTTATCGCAGAATTTTGTTTCATCGAACAGCGCGATATAGGCGATTCGATGAAACAAATTTGACGTCGTTCGATCGTCAGATTTCAGGGTGGAGCGGTGCTCTGTAAACTGATCAAGTTCGGACAGCCGTTCGGCCTGTATCTCAGTTCCTATATCCTGACGGTGACCGCGATGGACCGGTACTATGCCATCTGCCATCCCTTCAGTTACTGCAGCATCACATCTCGAAGATCGAAAATGATGGTGTACGGGGCGTGGGCTCTCGCCGTTGCACTGTGCGTACCGCAGGTTCGTTAAAAATTTATAACTCGCGTTTCCTCTCCTCCCCACGAGATGTACCTATCACAGGACCCACCATGCCTCGCGCGGAGGGTGGTTTACTTGAGATATTAATTTTTATCCTATGCAGACAGCGGACGCAAATCTAATAGCGTCGACACGCTAATTTATGAGGACGCTAATTCCACGGAACTTGGTCGCTTATAAATGTATCATCCGTTTCGCGAATTTCTTGATATTTTTGATAAATGTATCTCCGGCGTGGGCGTCGGTCGAACAGTTATAGACTATGTAGTTAAAGTTCATAAGAATTTTTTAATAAGAATTTTTAGTCATATATATGCAATTAGGCGCTGCTACTTCCGGTCGAACGAGGCACTTCCGGACTTCGAATCTCAACAAACCATTTTTTTTTACTTTCAGGGATCTTAGAGATTCTCCTCGCACTTGTATATTTTGGTACAAAACGCATTTTAATTTTCGGTCCAAGAACGCTCCGAACTTTAACTACATTGTAAACATTGTAATGTTGTTACGTTTGCAAATTATGATCTTTTTCATTCGATAATTGTAGATTTTTATATTCTCGTACACGGAAATATCGCCCGGCGTTTGGGAGTGTTGGGCCACCTTTTACCTGAAATATGGCGAGAGGGCTTATATTACTTGGTAATATCTACTCATATATTAATTCATATATATGTATATATATATAAATATATAAATATATATATATATATATATATATATACATATATACATATATATATATATATTTGTCGTTTAATAATATCGATAGATTTAACTATATGTTATCTGGATTTAATTATAGGTACAGTGTTATGCAGTTCCTATTACCCTTTATCGTGCTCGTATACACCTACACGAAAATATGCATATCTATATGGACGAGCAGTAAAATGTCGGGAGTCGTTGATCTCAAAAGGGGCAATAAAGCCAATTTCTGCCAGCGAAATCGAGATCCCCTCATCTCCAAGGCGATGATCAATACTGTAAAACAGATGATCATTGTGGTCTCTTTATACATTATCACCAATACCCCTTTTATCGGATGCGAATTATGGGCAACATGGGATCCCAAAGCTTCCACTTCGCCATTTTTTTCCGGTAAATATTCTGTCAAACAGTAACAAATCGTAATAGTATAATTAAGAAGTTATTATCAATTAAAAAGTTTATTAATAAAAAATATTAGTATTTAGCAATTCGGAAATTTGAATTAATATTCTTCTAATCAAATTACAATTGATTATATAATTCATAGTGCTTATAATTAATTTGTTATATCTATTGTCTTAATTTATTATTATAGGAAAGTGTTAATATATATGAGAAAATAGAGAGCGAAATCTCCTCTATTTATTTTTCGGATCTAATATTTATCTAAGGCATTAAATTATTTATTAATTCTTATCTCATTGTACTCGTATTGTTATAATTTGCAGGAGCTGCTTTCACTATTCTAAGTCTCCTAAATAGCCTCACGAGTTGCGTTAATCCTTGGATTTACTTTGCATTTAACAAGGAATTACGTACGGCGTTGACATACTTTTTCTGCAGAAAGAAAGATTATTCGTTGACTTATGGTAATCATAATCTTTCACTTTGAATCACTCTCTCACGTGTGTATTTGTGTAACACCGTAAATACTCACGTCACGAGGAAATATAAACATTATATTTATATGCCATTCTATTCCAGATATAGATGCACGTCGGAATGCGTTGTCGGATGTGCCCTCTTCAACATCGTCGTTTATTTCTAGATTCTCGCGACTTGCGAGTTCAAAGATATTCGGGTAAAGTGGAAATGAAACAAAGTTTGCATTTTGAGAAGGACTGTTTTGAATATAAAGAATACACCGTGCGCGCGAATATAGTTGATGCATATATACATTCGCGGACGTGTAAATGCGTTCGGTACGACAATGCCGGAGCATGCAATTTCTTTCTATGAGGACTTTTTAATAAAAATTATTTATGAAGAAGCTATTAAAAGTACCTGTAAACAAAGGACTCGCTCTTTACAGGAACATTTCAGGACACAATCCAGCCCCAGCGGTACGGTTTAGATATCCACTGTCACGAATTTTGATCACTCGAAAACATTTACGATATTAGACTTCACGTGTCTGTTTTACAAACTGACGAAATTGCACGGTGCAATTTCAAATTTGTTTTCTCCTCGTATTCGTAATTCCCGTCGCATCTCCGCCCACGTGTGCGTCATTCTTCACGATCTGTTATACTTGCACGGTTCCACCTCATTAGTATTTCCATCGGCCGGGCGTCTATTATGTTCCGATGTTTGTACTCCCATTTTTATCCCGATCATCCCAGAGACTCTCATACGTATGCTAATATTATACACCAGGTATGGACACCCATATCTAACGCTATTACTATCTATTTAATTTCTTTAGGAGGAATAATTCTTTAAAAAATATTTTATTATTATGCGAGCATCAGCTACGAGCAAAATTTTCCTCAAAAACACGATTAAATAGTTGCTAACCAAATCGCAAACAATTAACGTCAGTCCTCCAATTCTGATCGCTGATTTAAACTGACCAAATTATATTTACAATATATGCAATATAAATAATTTCGTGTAAAAATTGTAAATAAACATTATTACAGTAATTTTGAAAATTAGCCTAATATATTCCGAAAAATGATAGTCATTTGCCATAGTCACAGAGCTAATTTTCAGAAGCGTATCTCCATGTTTTCTTGTTATATTAAAAATAATTTTCTAACTTTCTGTTTTATTTATATGCAATCAAGTTCTATATTAAGAAAGCATAATCGCGATACTTTGGGCAGGGCCCATACGATATTCGATACATTCCTCTCTTTACCTGGCTGTGACAAACTGAGAACCCCTGGCGCGGAACACCTGAATACTTAATAAACGGATAAAATTAACATTAATAACGACTGTCTGTGGCCGATCCACATCTTATCCGAGGACAAACGCGGTCGCTAGACCCACGTGATAAACGCCTTACGGCACTTCAGCGAGAAGGGCGACTCGTCAGTTTTTCACGTCGTTTCTCTTCGGCGTGTCGATGGGTGACATCAGGGTTAACGAGGACGTGCCGTTTGTGCTCGATCGGGTGTCCGGGATGGAGCAAAATTTGAAGGAGTATCACACCGAGCCGGCGAAGAACGAGGGAGAAGCAATCGGAGCGATGCGACACTACCACAAAAATGTAACGCCACAAAATGCCCAATAATACAACTAATAGCCGTCATCTTCTTATTTATTTACTTTGCGCACAAGTCTGGACTCAAATACCGATATTTGGAATATAAAACATTCTTTCGTAATTTGGATCATAATTTTCCGAGATATTTATGTATCTTGCATTTTGAGAAATACGTCTCTTCTCGCAAAATAATATATATTTTGAATTTCTTATATATTTTATATTCATTTTCAGTCTTTTATAGCTTGTAATTTTCAGCTGTAACCCGTAAGCACGCGCGTAGAGTCAAACTGATCCAGACGAAAGTTATGAATTTACTAACTAAAATATCACATAAAGAAATATTTTCAATAATATGGATTTCTTTTAATTTCTGCTTAAACATTATTATTTTATGTTTGAAACCTGTTTATAATTATTTATAAATAAAAACAAAAAATTGTTTGTTTGTACATAAAAAATTAATTAATTAAAATGTCGGTCAAATTGATCCCACCGAGTACTTACGTCAAAAAAAATCACGCGAGCGGGTTAAGATGCATTATTAAGGCGATTCAGCCAATCTGTACTTTGTAATACCTATTAAATTGATAGTCATTTTACAAAGTCCTATCTCTGAAAAAGATTTTAGTGTCGCATGTACCCCGCGTCGCGATTATATCGATTTATTCTATACAAGAAGAGGGTCAGCGCGTTAAGAAACCTAAAATCTCTCTCGAATATCAGCACTGAAGAATAGCGAGAAAAAAGGCAAATTTATTCCAGTCCGAAAACGAGAGCAACGACGAAGATTATGCGCGTTCGCCAGTGTTATTAGATCTAGATGAGAATTCGAAGCAACAGCAACAAAAGGCAGCGAATCGGGAAGCAAACTCGCCGAGTTCCGCGTCAGTGATGAACCAACAGGATCAAGGATTGGCACTAGGTATGCATAAGAGGTATTTTCAGCTTGCACTTCAAAATACAAAGAAAATTACTCGACCTTATTATGTACCGGTTAACACTAGAAGTACCGTGCGATCATTTTTGACCGTTTCTATTTTGAAATTAATATCTTTTTTATATATCAAAGATAGAATTTAAATTTTATATATATCAAAGATTTATATTATATATATAATATCTTTTTTTATATATCAAAGATAGGATTTAAAAATTTTCTGACTTTTTGTTAATTGAGTAATTGATGAAGTCAGAAAATTGTTTAAAATTCTATCTTTGATATGCAAAAAATGTATTAATTTCAAAAATAGATACAGTCCAAAATAACCGCTCGGTTAAATCAGTTATTCCTCTAGTGTTAAATCAGTTATTATATGTGCATTATCGGCATAATTGCTCGATTAGTTTTTGACACAGTTTTCGTAGATACGTATATGGTGAATGTGTAATTATACTGTGCGTGTATCATTCCCGTAGACGAAACAACGCGAGCGCAGACGATGAGAGACAGATGGCAAGAAACGAGCTTCGAGACGCGCGGCCAGCAGAATCCCGAAGGAGTGCTCGTGATTAGAGTACCGGAACCGGAAATAATCGGCAGCCATCCGCATCTCGAGATGCTCCACGAGGCCAGCATTAAATCGGTGCAGCGGGAGTCGTCGCAGACTGAGAAAGGTGCGGCAATGTCGAATTGCACGTCGCCTGGTGAGATCACATCCACGATTGAACTAATCTACGTGCCTTAGGAATGCCGCGCGATATCGGGGACCGTATACATTCGTCATAGATATCCTTAACACGTTCGCGTTACCACGCTAGAGTTTATGAACTTCTCTTCAGGCTACCCCTCTGTGCCGATACCAATAGACTTTACTTGTTTTAGAGGCACGAAATGCGCAAAATTCCGGCTAACATCGAAATGAAACGTGAAGCAAATGTTTTAATACATTCGCAGCAGGCGATTTTAGCGCGCGACCTGTAGCTGAATGCTGCGCGCAGTTTACAAAAATCTGTAGCTGAATGCCGCAAGGTTCTGGCATTAAAATGAACATGAAAATGACAAAAATTGCTTTATAATATCATTCTTGTAATCACTTGTTGTTTAAAAATAAAAGAAATTTTCACGTTACAAATTTAAATAGAAAAAATTTTCAAATTTATAAATATGAGAGAATATTAAAATTCAAAACAACTTTATTAAATATATTTAAAAGTTTATTAAATATATTTTTTAAAATAATAAAATATTTTTATACATAAAAATGAAATTTAATATCTATTTCATATTTTTTTTTTTTAATATCTCTTTTTTGTACATTTCTTTTTTGAAGTTTATCTTTTTTTTTAAAGAACTCGAAATCAATTTATTGTTAGATAACTGCTGTAAACATAAATACGAATCACGAAGTCATTTGCATCCCTATAAGTATAAAATTACGTCAGCGGCAACCAGCTAGATTTTCAAATGACGTAAAATTACGTCAGCGGCTGCGAATGTGTTAAGACGCGTGAAGAGACGAATGATGAGAAATCGAGCGAAATAATCTGAAGCTAAATTTCTTTCGAGATACCAGTTTTCTTACAGCGGGAGAATTAACAGAGGGGGCTGCTTAATTGTCGGACGTTAACGCCGTTTGTAATTAGACGCACATCCCTGGTAGTTTTGGGCAAACGTGCGCGTAGCTCCCGCTCCAGCAGCATGACCCGTAGATTTTTGTCACGTGTCCGCTGTATCTGTCGCACGAGAATCGAGGGATGATGCTGCTGCTTCTCGCGCGACTTATTTTCCGTCACGGCGCCGCGCCAGCTCCCTCCATCCCTGCGAAAGCACGAGTACGACATGAATATCAATTCCGCCGGAACGTATGCAGCGTATTTTCGAAAAAGGACGAGCTATTTTCGCGTCACGGCTGCATTCAATTTTAGGCACTACTGGCACATTTTTATATCGATGCGTCTCGCGTAACGTGTTTAAAATTACTCGTGGACGTGCGTACGCATCGCACGAAAGTCGTATCGGACGAACCGAGTATGTAAAATCGCGCCAACTCGATTTGCAACAACTCGGCCGACTCAAATCTACGAAACTCGCGCGTATAAATCAGTAAGAAAATTCATAACTCTCGCACTTTTATAATCAATTCTAACGCTTGCAAATCGGACGGAAATCTCAAGTGCATACTGTGTATATAACACCTCATTTTTGCATTAACTTCTAATAATGAATCCTGTGCGATTTGGAGTTTCAAATCAAATTTCTTTTGATCTCTTTCCTTCAATTAACAATTTTTCACCACTTATCAATTTCTTTTTCTCTCTTTCAATTTTCAAATGCTTGAAATTAAGATTTACTTAGAAATTTACTTAAACTTTGGTCAATCAAAGTGATGCTAATTAATTTGCAGCTGCTACTTAAAACTGCAAAAATTCACTTTAGTTAGAATCTTGTTTCAAATTTTGATTCTTAAACTGAAAAAAAATTCGGGCAAACAAAAATTTCAACGGCGCATTCGTGGGCAAATGATGGGCAAACGTTTGCAAAAAGAAAATTTTAGATTTTTCAACATTGGGGGGCCAGTGTGAAGTTGCCCCCTCCCCCAAAATTGAATTGCTTATAACTTTTAAACTAGAGGGGGGCAAACAAAAATTCCAACGGGGCATTCGTGGGCAAACGATGGGCAAACGTTTGCAAAAAGAAAATTTTTGATTTTTCGACATTGGGGGGCTAACTTCACTACTCTCTAAACGGTATCATATATCTAAATGTTCTAGTTGCATACCAAAATATTTAATTATAATAACCAGAAATTCTGTTTACTTCAACCAAAATTTGCTTAACCAAATATATCTTGTTAATTCAACCATGATTATTTTTTCCGTGTAGAATTTGTAAACAATAGGTAGGGGAGATGTGGGAGGAATGGGACAGTGGGGGGACATTTTAAATATCCCGCCTTGAATTAAATTTCAACAGTTACACATCGTATTATAATAATGAAATATAATAATTAAACATCAGTACAGGTAAAAATGGTGAAAATAATATTTATTCGAAAGGTGTCCCATTCCTCCCACGTCTATACTCGCAATATATACCTATATATGTGATTCGCAATGTAGCCGTTGTCGACTCGCTTCAAGCGTATACCCCTATCGACGTCTCTTCCGCATCCGTTATGGCCTCTGCCACCCCTCGAGACGCGCTTAACACGCTTGCCAGGCTGCTTGCCGGTAGGCAAGACGTAACCCGTCGCTCCCTTGGCGCCTATTCCGCCGCGTTTTCCCAGGATCCTGGCGAAAAACTGCAAAATCGTTTGGCCGCCGTCCTTCCACCAACTACCGCACCTCTCTTCCTCCTCGAGCTTGACAACGCGATCGCCGCAATTCCGTTTCCGGTCGGCGCTCTTGCAGCCGCGCTCCACCTGGCTTCGCAATTCTTGCGAATCGCGCACGACCTTCCGCACGGTTTCCCGATCATCTTCGGCTTGCGGAAATTCCGCCAATTTCTCAGAAACGTTCCGGACGATCGATGGAACATCTTCCCGCCGCGTTAAGGATGATGGATCGTCGGAAAGCTCGATAGCTTCGGTTTCTACACAAATGTCCTGACGTTCTTCTTTATCTTCGAAATAGGGACATATTAAACATCTTATCACTTGTGTCTCTGCCAACCACGGGCGCCCATGAGGGCGGGTAAGGAGGGGCATATGCCCCCCTGGATTTTAATTTTTTCAATTCAGAATGATTTTATGATTGACAACCAGATAATTGTTATTTGAAATTTATACACTTAAAAATAAAAGTCTACATAAATATTTCTTTAAAAAATGTTATTTGAAAATATCAAATAACGTCCGTTTGGCAGAGTCTTACAAAAATGGTACCCTTAAGTGTATTTAAACTCTGCCCCTTCTTGAAAAAAGTTGTAAGGACGCCCATGCTGCCAACTGTTCTTATCTTGTACATTAACTAATGAAATTAATATATAGTGTCAGTTCATAAATTTATATATGTATTTTTGAATGATTTTAAAATACAAATAGATAAAATAAATTTTAAAATTTGTTTTTCAAAATTAATGATAAAGTTCTTTATTTGTTGTACTTAAGAGATAACTTTTTTATTTGATGAATTGATAAAATGCCGTAGTAGATACGCACAAACTCGTAGATCGGTTTAGTAATTATTTTTCTATTTGACATTCGGGTTTATTGAACGGCCGAGCCCCGAGGGATGTTTTATGTCTTCTTACTTCTTACTTTGATCAACACCTGCGAAGCCGTTGCATGTCACGAGCGCTATTTCGACCGAGCTCTGCTTCGATTCCAACATCTTGCCGCGATATCGGGACTTCGTTCCAAGTCCAGCATTTGGACTCGTGATCGAATCCTGGACTGCATGAAAATAATTCGCATCCGCGACTCGCGGCATCACGCGTATCACCATCATCCTCTTGCGCGTGTGCGGCAAAGGCAGTCGAAAGTATTGCGCGTCGTTTAGTCGCATTCCTTTCAATATGTAAAAACATTATTTTAGAGCTATTTTACATATTTTACACTGAGAGAAAAATTTATGATATTTGTGACTATAATAAAAAGTTAAATGATTATGGTTAGATGCACCATTCTTAGGCCGGTATTCATAGGGCGACTGCACACAGGACGCGTTGACGCGTTACGCGCGGCAAGAAGCGACGCGGTA
>NJRP01000025.1:1187922-1199175 GCA_003063835.1 Aphaenogaster floridana
TTATTGGCTACCGCGCCGCGCGTAACGCGTCAACGCGTCCTGTGTGCAGTCGCCCTATGAATACAGACTACAGTCGATTATTCTCATATTCTCCTTCCCTTTCTACATATCGTTCAACTCTCGGTCTATTCATGGTTTATGGCCCAAGCGATGTCTGCTAGCGTTTACGCATCACATTTACGCGGTGTTTGTCCACCATCTCGCAGCATCGTGCATCACGGAGACGGGAAGAACATCCGGGACAAAGCTGACCGGGCATATGTCTGTACGTCGTGCACTATTGACCGGTTCCCGATTTTGTAGTTGCTCCCGTATCCAGTTCCGAAAGAATCGCGTTGTAGTGCTTGGGACGCGGCGGCAAGAGTGGGACACGCATTTTCAATGTAATTTGTCATTGATTGCTCGTTAGCGGCCTTCTCGGCAGCCCATCGCGGCCACATTGCGGATTTACGACGAGGGACTCGTCTTGCGTGCGCCGCGGCGCATAATCGTAAGGAGCTATTTCTGAATGCACGATACCTTATTTCGACGCGAACACTCCTCTCTATTTATCCATTTATCTTTTTTTAATCTCCTCTTGCTCGATGTCGCGTGCGCGCGCGCGCGCGCTTACACGCATGACGATTCACGGGGTAATTTCAGCAACAGGTGGGAGAAAATTTAAGGAGTGATTCTATAGATGATAAAATAAGATGGAAATCAAGAATAACAAAATTGCGGCAGATGTTTTGTTTTTTAATTATAAATGTTTAAATATTCATGTGCTTTAGGTACTTTTTAGGTAAATATTTTAACATTCAGAATAACAAAATTTTAATGGAGACTTCATTTTTTAATTATAAATGTTTATATAAATATTCACATGCTTTTGACACTTTTTATGTGAATATTTAAACATTTATAATTAGAAAACGAAGCCTCCACCGAAATTTTGTTATTCTTGAATTCCATCTTACTTTATTATCTAGAATCACTCCTTAAATTTTCTTTCACGTGTTGCCAAACACCCTGTATATAGTATATATATAATTTCTTATTTAACATCTCTTATTTAACCTTTAAACTGCCGGAAAAGTCACTTTTGTGGCTCTGAACAAATCTCGAAATTCTGCGCAATGTGTATGTTATCTATATAGATAAATTTTTGGGAAAAAAAGAACACTATTTTAATTTTAAAAATGCCGACAGCGTAAAGGTTAATATAACAAGGCTACTTAGGACACAATTATAGATACGCAGCAAATAATATTCTTTAAACAATCTCTTTTTGTTACAGGAACCTTTGCAAGAAGAAAGGCATAATTGGATACATAATTTTCATAAAAAGACATTGTAGAGTAATTCCTTCGTGAAATAGTTACACACTTCACACTTGTGTTTATATATTTCCATACATACATTTTTGTGTATGTATGACATAAGTATATTACATATGCAGTAATAAAGATAATGATGCTGAGCGAGCAGATATTAGCAAAGATGAAAGGCAGCAGCAGCAGCAAAGATAGTGCTTTGAGTCCAGAATTAGAACATGATACGATTCTAAATTTGAAATCGCCGAGGGAAGATAAGTTCCTCTCATATCAATTTAAATTGCCTAGAGTATCAACTCAGTCAATGCCTCGAAAAAATAAATACCTATTACAATACAAGATGGGTAGATCCTGTATCTATGATACTCCTAATATAAATGGTTGGCCATATTTGCCAAGTACGAGTTTGGGCTATGAGTTTCATGTATATAAGCCATTTCGAACGTCATCAAGATCAGCTAAAATAATGAGAGCACTTAGCTCCAACCACAGTTCCTTTCGTGATAGAAATGTAGAAATAAGGAAATCATTAAATTTTGACTCAACTCCAAGTCCAAAGGAGCACAGCAGTTACGACGAGAGTTCTACCAGTTCGATCAGCGCTGACACACCACCATCCATATTAAATTCTAGTTTGACTGATTCCAGCGACAATAGCGTCCCGATTGCATCTGTGGAATCTATCGACGAAAATCAGAATCAAACGCCTCAACAAAATCGAAAATATATCAAAATATTGAACAATAAAACAAAAGAAAACACACGTATACGGTCAAGAGGATCTTATGTAATGTCGTTGCTTGAAAAAGCACAAAAGGCAAATGCAAATCTCGGAATATATTCACATCATGTTTACTCAAATGTACCCAGCCGTATTATAACTGCGAGTACACCTAGGAACTTGTCTCAAGAATTTAACCAGGAAGTACAACATCGGCCACATACACCCGAAAATATGATAAATGTAATTCCAGAAAGTATAAGTGCTATCAAAAAAAGCCACAAAAAGGTATGTACACACTTATTTCATTATTGCTTTATGCTTGCTGTTCTTATTTTTAAACTAGCTCTTGCAAATCTTTATATATTTGTGTATGTATGTATGTGTATATATATATATATATATATATATATATATATATATATACATACATATATGTATATATAACTTCGCCCACATAAACAGAATAATGAAATTATTTATGTACATATATACCTTATATATATATATTTTTTTTTTACACGGTCAAATATCTTACTAAAATAAATTTAATATGAAATAAAAATAGATACAATATCATAGACATTTTCTATTCCTTCCCAAAATTAATTAAAAATTTTATAAGAAGCAACATATCTGCTCTTTATTAATTTTGTTATATTTATAATTTTGTAATTGATGTACATTTCTGTTTTAACAGGAAAAAATATATTTTCATGAAGAACAATCATTTACTCAACGGACGGATTCTATAAAAAATGATAACTTACATCTAAAAACAACGACAGAACTTTTAGAAATAGATATAATTGCTAAAGCTAGTTGTAGTGCCGCTTCTGAAAATATATCTGAGAAGAAAAACAGAAATATCAAGAGAACGCTTATTTATAATGTGGATGATGAACTAAATTCCGACATTAGTTCAGATTTTGATCACAGTATACGACAGAAAACCACATCGACGGAAAATGATTCATTGGAAAGCGGATTGGACCGAATAGAAAGTGATGAAATGCAAGATATTGATTCCAACGATTGTGAAAGTCATGAAGAAAATATTCAAGTTAATATAGATCTCATAGATGATAATCATGGAGGAGAAGAAGAAGATTGTTCCAAGCTGAGTGTTTATAATGAAGAAGTAAATCAGCTATCTTTGCAAAAAGAATCGTCAAGTACTTGTAACGTCAATGTGATGAATAAGAACAGAATGGCATCTCCAGAATCTAATTCAGTTATTTCTCGGGATACTAACAAAGTAGGTACACCCGAAAATCATATAAACATGGTCGAACATATATTGACAGAATCAATTAAGAAATCGCATAAGAAGATTAAACACGGAAATAGAAGAGCATTATTTGAAACGAATGATCGCCACGAGAAAATGGAATCAGCAAAATCTGAAATATCAGCCGAGGGTACTTGTAATAATGATCAAGATATTAAAAGCCAGGTAGCCGATACGATTTGCGTTACAAACCCACAAAATTCCGATCGACCAAATACACCTGAAAATATAAATTCAAGTAGGCTCTTATTGCTTGATTTTAATTCAGTTAAAAAGTCACATAAGAAAGACAAACGTAGCAAAAGAACTTCTAGTTTTGCTGAATGTCATGATTACGAATATCGTAAGAGAAGTAATTCATTACGAAGTAGGTATGAAGAGGAAAATATTGACAGAACCTTACATAGGAATGAGTCTCTTGGATTAGAAGAATCTCCTGGCAAGTCGCCTAAAAAGAAAAAGAAGCCAGTAAGCATGTTCTTGCAGAGTAGTACACCTAAAATGTCAAGTGCCTTCATGTTTTTGGGACGTAAAGATGTAGATGATGAATTTAAGATTTATACTCCTATTAAAAAACGGCAAATCTTGTACACTGTCACGCATCATGTTTCTGCAGACGAGATGACACAGGAAAAGGATGAACCTGCACAGGCAACATCGAAGGAAATTGATTGTTCCAGATGCTTGACGCCAGTCGCGCGTTGTATCAAAGGATCGAAAAAAAATCAAGATCTTACATCGGAACGCGATAACGCTAAAAGATTTGAGACTGATATAAGCGTTTTGAAAACAGTAGATACTGCAAATCTGAAAGACAATGGTAGATCAACTCCGATAAATATGTCGACAATGGAGCTGCTCTGTAACGTAGACTCTATTAAAAAATCACATAAGAAAGACAAGCATAGCAGGAGACCGATTTCAGAGAAGAAACAATCATATATCGCAGAGAGTAATCATACAACTTTGTCCTTGAAGCATGTTGACAATCATTGTACCAAAAAGGAAATGTGCAGTAATACGCGTGAAAAGGAAAAGAATAAAAGTTATAGAGAGATTATTTATAACGATCCTCAACCATCTACAAGTCGTGGAGGAGATAATATTAAAAATGCAAAAAATACTTCAAAATCAAGGCTTTTGAATACAACACCTCCAAATAGCTTGAACGCAATGAATTTAATGAAACTACTTCATACAACTTCTATTAAAAAGTCTCATAAAAAGGAACGTGACTTCAACGCACAAGCCAAGTATATTTTAATGAGCCAGGAACACGAGTTGTCTGACGATGGGTCGATATTCGACGAAGAGGATAGATTGATAAGTTTTATTGAACATGACAATAGCAACGAGATAACGACAATATAATAGATAAAATAAGTATATTCTATTAGATGATATTATTGCGATATGTGTATGAAAGCAAATATAATACACAAGATGCCTTAGTATGGACAAATAATATTTTAATAGGAGTTTTTTTCTGATGAATTTTCAAGTCTATATTTTTGATAAATTTTTCAATTTTCAGTATTAGATGCATTTAACAGTAAATTCCGAATTAAACTTAGAAATTAAGATTTAGGATTACCTTTGCTTTCCTGTTTAATTTGTCACTGAAAAACTTTTGTTTTTAACGCAAAGATTATTGAAATCTTGTTGAGATAGGATGTTTGTTCAAGCAAAGTACTAATATTAATAAATATAATTAAAATCGTGATCATGTTCTTTGTATATACTCCGCTTATAAGAAAGATACTGAACAAAAGACTATTAGAAGGTGTAGTTAATTATTCCAGAATTCTGTTCATATATTCAAACGCTAAATCAATCAAATGAACAAATGCGACGTTTGTTAAACAGCTTGATTAGAAAGAGCATTGGTTTTCCGTGTCTTGAATAAAGGATCCGAGTTAAATCGCAGTATCTCATAGATACTACAGATCAAAAAGTACGATTATCTGATAATTTTAAGATGGTGGTATCTTTTAAAGATATATTCGAATTTATTGCGTAAATGTTTCATAAATGAGATACTAACGGTATTCGAAACATGTACAATGCTACTTTCTACAATTCCTGTGAGAGTTGTCTTGTCAATGTTAAACGTAAATTTAATGTTCTCTAAGTTTATTAATTCCTAGATTACATTATTTTTAGGATATTTTTACGTATATAAATCTGTTATGTCACAATAATATTAGTGTAGATTTTATACCACATTTTTGTTACATTTTCGTATATAATTTATATCAGATAAGATATATATAAATAACTTAGGAAAAATTGCAATAAGAAAAAAGTGAATACGCCGATATTTCCACTTATTGAATATTACGCTTACATTCATCATTGATTTGGCATCTGATATCAATTGATAAGCTAGAGTAAGTTTACATACATATACTTTAAGGACTACTTAATTCAATTGATATGAAAATGTAAGTGCTATTATTAAGTTTCTTTTACTTAAATAAAAACGATTAGAAGACAAGAGTAAATCCACACGTAATCTATTTTTTTGTAATGTTATCAGGATGTCCCGCTACTATCGCATTTCCTCTTAAGGACGTGCTCCTGAGGTAATTTTGAAACGAAAATTCTAATATGAAAATTGTCGATCTATAATGCTTTCCAAATTATAAACGATTAAAGTTGATCAATCGTACAGGCTAAAGTTCGCGCGCTCAGGCATGGTACAGCGCACAGTGGTAAAGAGGGATGTTCATCGCCCCTTTTTTTCAGTATTAATATTAATCAGATTACACATACATATGCAATAATAGCAAGATTATGTGTGATTTTTCTAGTTCTTTTGAACTACGCGCCGTTACTTTCGGACTTAAAATGCAGTTCTTGAAACCAGAAAAGTAATATCACAATGATACTGATGCTGGCTGCGGTCCATTTGATGCTACAAATGCTTTGTAACATTCTTTGATTGGTCAATTCATAAAATTCTTTATTTCGATTGGTTAATTGAAAGTTTCGAAGCATTTTTAGCATCAAGTGGACCGCAGCCGCTATCAAGCATCTGTAAGATCCTCCGCCCCATCCCATTCCGAAAAACTGTAAAGAACTAGAAAAATCACACATAATATTAAATGAGCACTAAGATCTGCTATGACCGGATTTGGCCGTTCTCAATTTTAATTCTTAGAACATATATATATATATATATATATATATATGGAAACGGAATGCCAATTGTTCTCGAAAGAGAAACATGTCCGGAGGAAGTGAGAAAGAAAATCATAGTTGCCTCTATAGACAAATGTAGACGGAGCATTTTACGAGGGGAGTGTGATAATCGCGGTAAAGGTGGAAGCACATAAAATTGCAAGAGCCATGGGCAGAATGCAGAAGCCATAGCGCATTATGTATTTTTATGTAGATTGGAAATTCAGAAACCATAGGCAGAATGCAGATACCATAGCGCATGCACCATGGCTTTTGCATTCTGCCCATGGCTTCTGAATTTCCAATCTACATAAAAATACATAATGCGCTGTGGCTTCTGCCATCGACATAAAGAATGCTATTACACACAGATTATTGAAATCTAACAATAAATAAGACTATGATTTTCATAAATCATTCACAATAACAGACGTCCTGAAATATAAATATAAGAAAAAGAGACGTCAAAAATACAACTGATATTTTTAATTAAAGGAAATCTACATCATGTAGATTTCCCTGTGATGAAACCTGTTAGTCGAAGATTTATGCAACTATTTCAACTGTGATTGCGGTCTTTACGTCAATGCTCATTAACGGCAACACAAGTACCGAAATAAAACTTCTTAAAGCTTAATTTTTCTTCTGCATTGTTTGAAACATTATTTTGAAAATACGTTCTACGTTAAAAATTATACTTTAGCTAAATATAAATAATTTTTATAGCAATAGCCTTAAAAAATTAATTATTTCCAAATAATATAGAAATATACAAAAAATTGATTTTTTTTCATGAAAAACATTCTATCTCGCAAATAAGATTTCAAATTTTCGCGCGTTTATGAAACGAACATTCGAGAGGGCGCGACGGTAGGACACGAATCCCCCCATCTGCCATCATTTCATCGCACTAACTATTCCCGGTTTTTTTCGCTCTTCCGGTTCCAGCTCGTGCACGTTTTGATATCGTTTCGGCGAAGTCCACGTTTCGTGTCGTAAGACTTAAAGGTACACATGCAAATTCCAATTTTATTCCACAAAGAATAATATCTTACATTTCGGATTGTCCGAATATCGACGGTTCGAAATAATTGACATTCTCCTTCGATTGCACTTTGCGATTCGTCGTATCGCTGGATGCCTGCCACGCGTCACGTTTGCGCGAAAGCGCAAACATCCAAAATTTAACGTTTAACCGATATCGCTTCCCACTTCTCTCCGGGTTATAGCGTTATCCGCTAACGCGAATGCAATGTGATTCTGAAAGTAATATAAGGCACTCGATGGAAAACAAAACCGGAGTTCCCCCGCCAGGTGCGATAGGTTATGACCGGGTGTAAATATATCAATATCGGAGATACAAATACATCAATTATCACGCTCTGATCACGCGAGTGACGTTTACAGTTCTTATATAAATCGAATATATATCGTGCATATTTATAGAAGCTTTTTATTTCATGATGATCACCAAATCTTTAAATTGAATAATCGTGATGGTACATCCTTGTACAATTAGTATTTAGAATCGCGTTATATAAATTGCCTTGCATCGACGTATATATATAAACATATATCACATATATTTATAAAAGCTTCTATTTTATGATGATCACCAAAACACCATCTTTCGACTGATGATTGTGTGATGTCGATATCTTTTAACTGAGCAGAATTAGCATTTAGAATGATCGCGTTATACGAATTGCCTCGCATTAATATTTTTAACATACTGTTTTGCAGAATGCGTTACGTGGCCGCTTACATGCTGGCTGTTTTGGGAGGCAAAGCCTCGCCAAGCCAGAATGACATCGAAAAGATCTTGTCGTCGGTGGGTATCGAAACCGATGCTGAAAAACTGAAAAAGGTCATTACCGAATTAAGTGGAAAATCAATGGACGAACTGATCGCCAAAGGTACATTGATGTGTTCTTTGAAACACCTAAAAACATTTACATCCATTTCCACCAATATAGATTAACTTTAATGTTGGTTTAACTTATTCTTTATCCTTTTCCAATTCTTATAACTAGAAAAAGATAAAGAGTAAGGGTCTGTTCTTTATAGCTGAACTGGCTGCACTAGTTCAGAGTTTATCCTTTTTACTCCACATTGGAAGGAAAAAGATGAACTCTGAACTAGTGCAGCCAGTTCAGCTGTGAAAAATAGACCCCAAGTTAAACCGAGATTAAAGTTAATCTACATTGGTGGAAATGGACATTAGTGTCTCTCTTGTCCATTTCTATCAACGTAGATTAATTTTAATTTCGGTTTAACTTACTCTTTATCTTTTTCTAGTTCAAAGAATTAGAAAAAGATACAGATTAAATTTTAAACCGAGATTAAAGTTAAACTACATTGATAGAAATGAACATCTATGAACCGAACTGAGTATCGTTTTGCAATCTTAGGCAGGGAGAAGCTGTCGTCTATGCCAGTCGGCGGAGCGGCCGCCGCTGGTGCCCCTGCAACTCCTGCCGGAGGCGCGGCGGCTCCGGTTGAAGAGAAGAAGGGTACGTTTATCAATTATTAAAGTCTAATTCTATTAGAAACATGCTCGAGACACTTATAACAATGCCAAATACACATGATATATAACGAATAATTTTTGTTTAAACAGAGGAAAAGAAGCCGGCTAAGGAAGAATCAGAATCCGAGGATGACGACATGGGTTTCGGACTGTTTGACTGAAGGCGCTTTTCTTCTTTCTCTTTTTTTTTCTATTTTGGCACCAGAACGAAACGCGCTGCATTTTGCAGCAGTGGGACGAGCGGTTTCCAACTTTTATAGACTTAAGGATTAAGAGCTGATGCTACTGCTGGAGAATAAAGCGTACTTTTAACCGAACTCAAACCGACCTCTGTACATCCTCACGTCCTACCCGCATCCTTCTATCGCGCGAGGCCTCCGATAACCTCGGGACGTTTTATAGGGAAAAAGTATTTTAATTAGAGGGAACGGAGAGAGAGAGAGAAGGGGGGTGGGGGAGAGAGACTCGTAATCGACTGCGTGGAAGCACATACGTTACGCACTCGTGCGCCGTTGCGGTTTCACTCGTGGCGGCGACGAGGAGGAGGAGCAAGGGCGGGGAGGGGAAGGCGAGATGCGCGAGATCCGCCACCGAGTCCAATCGTGTCAAATCGTTCTTGTATTCTTCCGCTCGTGGCGTGCGCGACTGGACTCTCTCCACAAACGTCATCGCGAACGTCGGCGCCGACCGTTCGACGCAGGGAATCGCCCGGTGGTGTTTTATCGTCCAGCGATCGCGTGATCGTCGACCTCTCGAGCGCGCGGCGACGGCAATTTCCCCCGACTTCCTCGACGAGGGGTTACTCATACGCGGGAACTATTTCGACGATAGAGGGGCGGCGTTGGCAGCCATGATGGGTGTCAGCGGCGAGTAGCGACGTTACCTCGCTCGCCGTCAGTCAGGTTTTCGCGCTACGACGAATTGATGCCGGAGCGTGTCACGGGGCGAAGGACAGAGAGGCGCACACGACGATCCCGGGAGACAGATCCCAGCGAGTAGAAGGCACATCACGGTTGGATCCGCGCGATCCGGCCGCACACAAGGCTAAATCCGCACGGCAAGACGGCAGCGGCTGGGAACCTCACCGCGGAGGACTCCAACACCTCGGCGAAAATGACGCAGCTACTACCCATAAGGTTCCAGGAACACCTGCAGGTGCGTTCCCCCCCTTCTTCCTCCTCCCTCGCCTCCCCCCGCGGTATCCCCCGGGTGTCCCCCGAGAACGACGCCGCCGTCGTCGGCATTTACCACGTCGGCCTTTCTCTCGGAGCACCGGACATTTTCTCTGCCCCCGCATCTCTCCTTCTCTTTCTCTCTCTCTCTCTCTCTCTCTCTCTCTCTCTCTCTCTCTCTCTCTCTTCCTCCCTCTCTCGTTCTACCTATCTATCTCTCTTTCTCTCTTTCTCGCGTGCATTCGTCGGTGTATCGACGATTTACTCGCCCGTCTCTTTCCCCGGAACGGAAGTGCAATATTTCGGGGCTGACGTTACTTTGACAGTTGCAACGTCTCCCCCCTCTCTCTTCGTCACCCGCGCGCGTCTCGCGATGACGTTACACACCCGACTCCGTCAACTCGCCTCGCGCTCGCACGGCGCGGATTTCGTGGCACAGGTTATCCGCGATATCCGCCTGGAATTGACGCGATATCGCGAGGCGAGCGCAGATCCGAGCAATCTGTCTCTCTCCTATCTTTCTCTCCCTTTTCCTTTCCCCACCGACGAGCGGACGCCTATCGTTGGCGCATACGCCCCTCGTTTCCGTTTTTACCGAAATCTTCTATTCCTTTATCGGATATTTTCCACCCGTTGTCCCGGCCGACGTCATCGTTAAGGAATTTACGGAAAATGCCGTCATGCCTTCCCACGTTGTCCCACGTAGGGATGGTGGGAACCGCGCTATTTATTTACAACCCGCACTTTGCACACCGCAATCCGAGATTGCTTTATTTTAGCAACATATGGCCGTTAAGTATCCACCGAAGGAACGTAGAGCAACATTTGGGTTTCTGTTGCGTGTTTCCGTAAAGCCAATGGCACATATAGAAACGTAAGCAGTAAGACATAAGCAGTAAGAAAATCTACGTTTTTAATTTGCTACTGCTTACGTTATTGGCTTACTGCTTGATTGTGATTGGTCGATTTATTTATTGCTTACGTCTTACTGCTTACGTCTTTCTGTGTGCCATGACTCTAATGGGCCATCTACAATGAGTCGC
>NJRP01000025.1:1199372-1210183 GCA_003063835.1 Aphaenogaster floridana
TTGGTCGATATGTTAAATCTTACGACTTAAAATCTCATTGTAGACACCGCTTAAAAGTTCCAATATGTATGTATGTGTGTGTTTGTTTCTCAATGTTCCTTCAGTGGATACGCAGCTTTAGAATAACATTACATATTGATGGAATGTCGCGTTGTTATAAGACTAATTTCGTGAACATTCTGCCGCAATTTTCCGATTATGCTAACAACAGCATGCAATGTGTAATTGACATTAAACTCAATTGTTGTTGCAGAGTACACGTATGCGTATTGACTTTTGGGTTGTCATAAGAAATGTATCGTCGATAAAGTTTGTTCAATAATAAAGCTCTTTCCCTTAGAAAACAACCGATGTAAAACCAGCCATGTACTCAAATCGTGCTGTATCCTTGACAAAAAAAAATAAATCAAACTTGAAGGACACAACTATCTACGTTTCTTATTTTTGCAGCTTACGGCTGTGGGAATTAACGCCAGTAATGTCAGCTTTAACACCCTCACTATGGAGTCTGATAAATTCATTTGCGTTAGAGAAAAGGTTGGTGATACTGCCCAGGTGGTAATCATCGACATGAACGATTCCGCCAATCCTATCAGAAGACCGATATCCGCCGATTCCGCAATTATGAATCCTGCTAGTAAAGTCATCGCTCTTAAAGGTATGCATACACATGAGTGCTCGGTTTTAGGAAAAAGTGTTCAACGGTAGAAAGTAAATGTAAGAAACTCTTGAAACTGAGTCTGCTTTACTCACAGTCTGGAAAACAATATTGTAATCTGTTACACATTTTTTCCTAAAGCGAGCCTCGACATGAGATGGTAGCAGTGAAAATATTGAAAGAAAACACGCAAAAAACGCAAGAGTTACTAAGAGAAATATTTCCTTCTATTTAACTAGCTATGAAGACGCTTCAGATCTTCAACATTGAGATGAAGTCGAAGATGAAAGCTCACACAATGACGGAAGACGTGGTCTTTTGGAAATGGATATCGTTGAACACATTGGCATTAGTGACGGAGACTGCGGTGTATCATTGGTCGATGGAGGGCGACTCGACGCCGAATAAGATGTTCGAACGTCATTCGTCATTAAACGGCTGCCAGATTATCAATTACAGAACAGATCCGAAGCAGACGTGGCTGTTGTTGATCGGTATCTCGGCGCAACATAACAGAGTAGTCGGCGCCATGCAGCTTTATTCAGTGGAACGGAAATGTTCGCAACCGATCGAGGGTCACGCCGCCTCCTTCGCTCAGTTCAAGATGGAGGGAAACGGAGAGGCCAGCAATCTGTTTTGTTTCGCCGTTAGAACGGTCCAGGGCGCGAAGCTTCACATCATCGAAGTGGGCCAACCACCCTCCGGTAATCATCCGTTTCCTAAAAAAGCGGTGGACGTATTCTTTCCACCTGAGGCTGGAAACGACTTCCCCGTCGCCATGCAAGTTAGCTCCAAGTACGACGTCATATATTTAATCACGAAATACGGTTATATACATATGTACGATATCGAGTCTGCGACCTGTATATTTATGAATCGTATCTCGGGAGAGACGATCTTTGTCACCGCTCCGCACGAAGCATCCGGCGGTATAATAGGAGTGAATCGAAAGGGTCAGGTCTTGTCTGTCTCCGTGGATGAGGAGAACATAATCCCGTACATCAACGGAGTGTTGCAGAATTCGGAATTGGCGCTGAGAATGGCCGTGAGAAACAATCTGTCGGGCGCGGAGGATTTATTCGTAAGGAAATTCAATATGCTCTTCCAAAACGGTCAATACGCGGAGGCGGCAAAGGTCGCGGCTAACGCTCCCAAAGGAATACTCAGAACGCCCGCGACTATCCAACGATTTCAACAGGTCCCTGCCACCCAGGGTCAAACGTCTCCTCTCCTACAATATTTCGGTATTCTTCTGGATCAGGGACAGCTGAATAAGTATGAGTCGTTGGAGCTGTGTCGACCGGTATTAGTTCAGGGACGTAAACAGCTACTGGAGAAGTGGTTGAAGGAGGACAAGCTGGAATGCAGCGAGGAGTTGGGGGATCTGGTGAAACAAGCGGATCCCACGTTGGCGCTTAGCGTTTATTTGAGAGCCAACGTCCCCAACAAGGTTATCCAATGCTTCGCAGAGACTGGCCAATTTCAAAAGATCGTGTTGTATGCCAAGAAAGTCTCATATACACCCGACTATATATTCCTCTTGCGGAATGTTATGAGAATTAATCCCGATCAGGGCGTGGCGTTCGCGCAGATGCTGGTTCAGGACGACGAACCGTTGGCCGACATCAATCAGATTGTCGATATATTTATGGAGCAGAACATGGTACAGCAATGTACGGCGTTCTTGCTGGATGCGCTCAAGAATAATCGGCCGAGCGAGGGTGCCTTACAAACCCGTCTCTTAGAGATGAATTTAATGTCCGCTCCGCAGGTGGCTGACGCTATATTGGGCAATCAAATGTTTACCCATTACGACAGAGCTCACGTCGCGCAATTGTGCGAGAAGGCTGGCCTGTTGCAACGCGCCCTCGAACACTATACAGACTTGTATGACATTAAGAGAGCAGTGGTACATACGCACTTGTTGTCGCCTGATTGGCTCGTAGGTTTCTTCGGTACTCTGTCTGTGGAAGATTCTCTCGAATGTTTGAAGGCCATGTTAACGGCCAACATTCGACAGAATCTGCAAATCTGCATACAGATCGCAACGAAGTATCACGAGCAATTAACGACTAAAGCGCTGATAGATCTGTTCGAGAGTTTCAAGTCTTATGAAGGTTTGTTCTACTTTTTGGGATCTATCGTGAATTTTAGCCAGGATCAAGAGGTGCATTTCAAGTACATCCAAGCGGCGTGCAAGACCGGCCAGATCAAGGAAGTGGAACGCATATGTCGGGAGAGCAACTGTTACAATCCGGAGCGCGTAAAGAATTTCCTGAAAGAAGCGAAGCTATCCGATCAATTGCCTTTGATAATCGTGTGCGATCGATTTGACTTCGTTCACGATCTCGTTCTCTACCTTTATCGCAATAACTTACAGAAGTACATCGAGATATACGTCCAGAAGGTAAATCCGTCGCGTCTACCGGTAGTCGTGGGTGGTCTACTGGACGTTGACTGCTCGGAAGACATCATCAAGAATTTGATACTGGTGGTGCGCGGACAATTCTCCACCGACGAACTGGTCGAGGAGGTAGAAAAGAGGAACCGGCTAAAGCTGTTGTTGCCGTGGTTGGAATCTCGCGTTCACGAGGGTTGCGTGGAGCCGGCTACGCATAACGCCCTGGCCAAGATTTACATCGACAGCAACAATAATCCCGAAAGATTTCTTAAGGAGAATCAATTCTACGATAGCAGAGTCGTCGGCAAGTATTGCGAGAAGCGCGATCCTCATTTAGCTTGCATCGCGTACGAGCGTGGTCAGTGCGATCGCGAACTGATAAGCGTGTGCAACGAGAACAGCCTGTTCAAGAGCGAGGCTAGATATTTGGTGAGACGTAGAGATCCTGATCTTTGGGCGGAAGTACTGTTAGAGAGCAATCCGTACAAGCGACCGTTGATCGATCAGGTTGTTCAAACGGCGTTATCTGAGACACAAGATCCCGAAGATATATCGGTTACTGTCAAGGCTTTCATGACGGCCGACCTGCCTAACGAGCTGATCGAGCTTCTCGAGAAGATAGTGCTGGACAGCAGCGTGTTCAGCGATCACCGCAATTTGCAGAATCTCTTGATACTAACAGCCATCAAAGCCGATCGTACGCGCGTTATGGAATATATTAATCGTTTAGATAATTACGACGCTCCGGATATCGCCAACATTGCTATTAACAATGAACTTTACGAAGAAGCTTTCGCGATCTTCAAAAAATTCGACGTCAATACATCGGCTATCCAGGTTCTAATTGAACAGGTCGGCAACTTGGACAGGGCTTACGAATTTGCAGAAAGGTATGGTATATACATTGCGTATTTTCTTTTATACAACTTGCTTAAATGGACCGTTTTATCTGTAGATGCAACGAGCCGCCGGTATGGTCGCAGCTCGCCAGGGCTCAACTGCAGCAGGGTCTGGTTAAGGAATCGATCGACAGCTTCATCAAAGCGGACGATCCATCCGCGTACATGGATGTAGTAGAAACCGCGCATCGGACTTCGCATTGGGAAGACTTGGTCCGCTATCTCCAAATGGCCCGCAAGAAAGCACGCGAATCCTACATCGAGAGCGAATTGATATACGCGTACGCGCGGACCAACAGACTCGCGGATCTCGAAGAGTTCATATCCGGTCCTAATCACGCCGACATACAAAAGGTAAAGACAGAGTGTTTACTACCTGGAAAAACCTGGAATTTTCAGGGGATTTCTTATTTACTCTTGAAACTCAGGGAATTTTCATGGAATTTTATTAGTACTCAGAGAAATTTTTGAAATTTTACTTTTAAATTTAAATTCTGTTTTTCTCTGAAAAAATTGTTTCTTTATTTTTCTTAATAATGCAGAATGTCGACAATTGGTTAACAATAAATTTGGCATACATATGCGCGTATATTCAAGTAAATTTTTGTGATTTGCGAATTTTTATTTAAAAAATCAAAGTAATAGTAGAAGACAATATTGAAAAGGATTCACTGTTATTATACTATAGTGAGCATTTTTAATAAAAATTCCAGTAGGCCTATTCTGTAACTTTTAACGACAGTGTCGTTATCGTTACGTTGTCGTTTTGCGCAGTTTTTTTACCATATATTATACCTGCGCAACGACAACGTAACGATAACGACACTGTCGTTAAAAGTTACAGAATAGGCCTACAGGTAAAATTGGAGAATTTTTTAATGCAATTTTGAAGTGAATTTATTTAATAAAAATTTTTTAATAAAAGTACTTGGAAAATCCGGGAATTCTCAAGGAATTGTTGTCATGATTTGAGTAAACATCCTAAAAGAGTTATTCATTTGTGCGTTTGTGAGCGCAATTTGATTCCTACGAATTTGTTCTTATTCTTTTCTTTTACAGATTGGCGATAGATGTTTCGACGATAAGATGTACGACGCTGCGAAGCTCCTCTACAACAACGTATCGAACTTTGCGCGTCTAGCTATAACGCTGGTCCACCTGAAAGAGTTTCAAGGTGCCGTCGATAGCGCACGCAAAGCCAACTCGACGCGCACCTGGAAGGAAGTTTGTTTCGCCTGTGTAGACAGCGGCGAATTTCGTTTAGCCCAAATGTGCGGTCTGCACATAGTTGTACACGCGGACGAACTCGAGGACTTGATCAATTACTATCAAGATCGCGGCCACTTTGAGGAGCTCATTAATCTTCTGGAAGCTGCTTTAGGACTTGAACGGGCTCACATGGGAATGTTCACCGAGTTAGCTATTCTCTATAGTAAATACAAGCCTCAACGAATGAGGGAACATTTGGAACTCTTCTGGTCGCGCGTCAATATACCGAAGGTGGGTTTCCGTCTCGAATTAATGCAAAAATCAATAGCAGATTCATTAACTATTTAAAGGAACGAAAACGCGATTGATTTGCAGGTGTTACGCGCAGCGGAACAAGCGCATTTGTGGGCTGAGTTGGTGTTCCTGTATGACAAGTACGAGGAATATGATAACGCGGTTCTCGCGATGATGCAACATCCTACCGAAGCTTGGCGAGAGGGTCATTTCAAAGACGTAATCACTAAAGTCGCAAACGTCGAGCTCTACTATAAGGCTATACAATTTTACGTGGAATATAAACCCCTTCTTCTGAATGATATATTGCTCGTACTTGCACCGCGTATGGATCATACTAGATCAGTGGCGTATTTCACGCGAACCGACCATCTGCAACTAGTAAAACCGTACTTGAGATCTGTTCAAGCTCTCAACAACAAAGCTATTAACGAAGCCTTAAACGGCTTGCTGATTGACGAAGAGGATTACCAAGGTCTCCGAACATCGATCGACGCGTTCGATAATTTTGATAATATCGCGTTAGCGCAGCAACTCGAGAAACACGAATTGATCGAGTTCAGGAGAATCGCCGCATATCTGTACAAGGGAAATAATAGATGGAAACAATCTGTAGAGCTTTGCAAGAAGGATCGATTATTCAGGTAATTTATTACTTAATCAGAGATACATTTATATACGTGCGAATCTTATTAATTTACCACCAATTTATTAACAGGGATGCTATGGAATATGCGGCGGAATCGCGGAATGCAGAAGTCGCCGAAGAATTACTCGAGTGGTTCTTGGAGAGAGGATCTAAGGACTGCTTCGCAGCATGCCTATTTCATTGTTACGATTTACTTCATCCGGATGTCATCTTGGAGCTCGCATGGAGACATCGCATTTTACATTTCGCAATGCCGTATCTTATACAAGTCGCACGGGAATATATAACTAAGGTAAAAAAGATATTCGTAAAAGAAGTATACATTCAACTCTTTGTACCTTTATACCACTGGTAGTTACAGTGTTAAATATGTTGGATAGGTCGATAAATTAGAAGAGGCCGAAAGTCGACGCATCGAAGAAACTGATCATCAGGAACATAAGCCTATGATTATGCGTAAGTGATGTCTTTAATGTTTTTGTGAATATACATTCCATAAATATTATACAAAGCCGTGCACCGTTTTCCATATTAACGATTTCTTTCTGTTGCCTGATTATTGCAGCGGAACCTCAGCTAATGCTGACTGCAGGGCCAGGAATGATGGCACCCGGCTACGCGCCTCAAAACGTATACGGTACACCCGCACAAGTGTACGCGTCCACCGCAGCCTACCAAGGTTACGGTATGTGAAATACATTTAAGGAGACAGATCAACAAAGTCTACTTTTCTATAAAGTTTAGGTAGAATGAGATTGTTTTGTTAGCTTAATACCGTCAAAGCGAATACGAATGAATATCATTAGAAACGATGAATTGCCACGTTTAGATCATGATAATAGTGTAACGAATAGCGAAATGCGTTGAGAAAAGGCATTAATACGCTGTCATACGCTATCTAAATGTGAATTTGTAATTTATAAGAAAGGCGTCGAGCAAACAATTATATTTCATGGTTTAAATAGCTGTTCAACGCGGACTTTGCGTGAAAAACATATTATTAAAAAAATTATATTATTTTAAAAAATCATAAAACGAAAAAAAATACTTTTTTTTTAATGCGGCATACCGAGATTTTTCTATTGAATTATCGTTGCACAGCCAGTAAAAAGATATATATATACTTTGTGTAAGCAAAGTATAATTTCCTTGTCTTTTACTGGCACATATATATGTGTGTGCGTCTACGTGCCTTTCTTTTGGCTACTAACAGGAAGCAAGCTTTTTTGGGCAATATTGTAATTCGGAAGCAAAATCAACTGTAGGTCACAATTACATCGTAATTTTTGTACAGATTACCCAGTACTTGCTTTTCGACGAAATTTCTTTCAATTTCTTCACCGTGTAAACGTGCTTTTGGAAGTCGTTTTTATTTTTTCTTTACTTTCGAAAAATGTCGGCACATTTTCGAAATACTCTAGCGTGTGATGAACCACAGTGAAAATAACAAATCCTCGCAAAATTGAAATGTAATAAGAGTATCTTTTAGATTGGGGTAGATCGTATATCGTTATATCAGTATTGTAACGACGAGATCTTTCAAGACGGAGAAAAACTGTAGACACTTCAGAATATGTTGGCGTATCTATAATAACATATATATCATTGTAGATCTACCTATATGTACATTTGCTTGAACATAATACGAAGATACATGTTCGCCAAGTTAGCTTGATTTGCGAAATGAATGAATCATAAAATAAATTATAGATACCGAAATTGACGGCAAGATCTTATTGTCTCATTAATGTACTGAAATACATAAAGTAGTTTGCCCGAGTTTTTTGCCCGATCTGCATCATGTATCATGCTTTTAACCTTTTGTTATTCATTGCGTAAGAAGGTAATTACAGACAACTAGAGTTCGAAGAATACATTAAAGATAACAAAGTCCAGCACGATCGTCACTGTCACATCGTTCATACCATAGTTTTAATATTTTCTACTCGTTTCACGTATAATGTGTGTGCATAATGTCTTATTCGAAGTTATCAATCATTAATCATATTATATAGCTTGTTACAAAATATGCCTAAATTATTCAAGTATTAAGAAATTAGATCGCAATATTTCTAGAATATCTCTAGAAAACGATAAAGCCATGGTTTGTTAAACACTTGTGCTTTTTTTTCTTTTGAAATATTTATGTCGCATGTATAAAGTACTACATCGATGCACAGGATCAATATGTATGAGGTACGACAGGCAACCAAGAAAAAACAGATTAATTTTGTAGTAAACCTTTAACATTCCTAAATGTAAGCTACCGTGCTGCGTAAACTTATATCACTTATTAGTGATATCGTTTTTTTTTTCATTACATCTCACGATGTAACGGGTTTATAGTATGTAGTCTTTTTATTTTAAAGTGCGCGAAGAGCGAAAGTTTATACTGATGAAAAGGTCACGTTACTACTATGCCAAGTAAAAAATTTGTATTAATAGTAGAAGAGCGAACGCGTGAAGTGTTTGTTCGTCTCGTTTTCTATCGTCTTCTTTATCGCGCGATACTTTCGTTTTTTGGTACTCCACAGTTGATCTTGCAGTGATCCAGCTGTATATATTACATATTAAAAATGTTATGTCGAAAGAAGAGAAGGTCAGTCACATGCCCTGGTACTATTTCACTTTGATCTAAACTTAGCCAATGAAATTGTAGAGATTGATTAACAAATATAGTTGTTGTACTAATTGAAAATAATTATCATTGTATCAGTGTCATGTTTGACCACTGTGGTTTTAATGGAACATGGGTGAACACACTCCCAAAATAAATACATTATTGTTCAATAGTTATGCACACCTTTCCATATAAACACACGACACAAAGAGATATACACATATACATACATTATATATAAATATAATGCTATATATTATATATACGACTAAATACTGTACCATGTAAGTAGTAAATATACATTACCAATCCTGTAATTGTAATATCCTATGATAATAATCTGCAAAGGAATACTGAAAGATATAAAGAAATAAAATAATTCTAACATCTATATATGAAATTAAGGTAATTTCAGCAAAAGGATCACAATAGGGTTAATCACATACAATTATATTATCCATATACTCATTTATTTTGTCATATTCACTTTTCTTCGCACATTCTTAATCGAGATTTTTGTTAATGCTAATTTGTGAATCTCTGTAGAAGGTGGCATCAACTCTATCAATATATTATGCTAAATATTTATCACAATGTTATAACTGAACTATTCTTAAATTTTTTAACCGCTCGTTCTGCAGGCCTTGTAGAGAGCTCTCTTCCAAATGCTTTTAGTATTACACCATTGTCTAAATAAATATTAATCTTAACCACGTCCTTTGGTATAGCTGAAAACACAATTTGATAAGATATTAGCAATAAAAAAAATACATATGAACTTACAAAGAATTTGTTGTGCCAATGTATATCATGATAAGAGCAGCAAGTGCATATATACGTTATGATAGATGTGGCATGTTTATGCAGGGAAAAGATTAACAAATATACATTAGCGCTTACTTCGAATAACATTGTCCATCCCGCAAACCCTAAAAGTGTTCTTTGTATCTTGTATAACGATTCCTGTAACTCCTATCAAGCTGGGGCATTTTGATCTGTTAATCGAGATTTTAGCACCGTGAAAATCGGCTTTCATCAATTGTACATTTACATTTTCCCAATTTGGATCGCTAGGATCTTTTGGTATACTGGCAAACGATTCGACGCCGAGCATCTCTTGCATGTACTGTAGCCATAATTGATTTAAGGGCAAAAGATCAGAATACTTCATCTGATTCTTGTTGCCAACCTTGCCCAGGCCAAGGTGCAGTCGCTTCCTGGCGGAGAAGAATTTGCCTTTCTCCACTTTCTGCTTGCGCTTTGGTCTGATTTTGTTAAATATGAAGGTCTAAAAATGTCAGGAAGAGTAACATTTTAGTTAATCGGTAAAATTATTTGGTAAGTATACTCTTTTGTTCATCTTGTTGAATACTATGTACCTTTCGCAGCTCATCTGGAATAGATTTACGGTCGGACGGTGGCAACAAGTTTTGCAAAAAGTCAATGGCATACTGTTGAGTGTTCTCACAGATCTTGATATGACTAGTCTGGCTTTTGGGAAGTGGCGAGCACAATTCTGGAAGATAATTATTATTAATATTGAGAAGAATGAAAAATCATAAATTTAGCCTGCTATACGCCAATATTTACTCGCATAAGTCGACATTGTTCTGCAACGTTCCTAAATTGATTTTTCATATAAATCGGAGTTAAAATTTATTTTCTTCGCAACGTGTCGAAATATCATTACAATGCTCTTTCGTGATTTTCCTGAAAGTAAGGAATGTCCTTAACGTATAGAAGTTATTAATACATTAACAAACCACAATAATAACACCAATCGAACCTTCACAGAACCATAACCTCCGCGTTCCTTACACTCCCTTGTACTTTCTGCACCTAAAGCGAGACAGACATACACGCGGGCGTTGGAGAGAAAAAGAAAGAGAAGTACATACAAGTACGAAAAGTGTCTCACGTGTCACGGATATCGATTCCGTATCTCTTAGGCCGGTATTCATAGTCGGTTCTTATTTTAAGACCGTCTTAGGGCCAATTTCACCAACTGCGGTTAACTTAACCGGCCGGTTATTCCATTGGAATTGACCAATCGCATTTGTTAATTTTGCTTAACGACAAAT
>NJRP01000025.1:1223862-1247019 GCA_003063835.1 Aphaenogaster floridana
GCGACGCGAACAAACCTAGTATTTCTAAAGGTGCTCACAGACAGGACGCGTCAAGCGTCAAGCAGCGAGCAGCAAACCAATCAGCGAGGCGATATTCACAGTGGCGTAGAAAATATCGCTTCGCTGATTGGTTCCTGCTTGCTGCTTGGCGCTTGACGCGTCCTGTCTGTGGGCACCTTGACGCGTCCTGTCTGTGAGCACCTTAGGGCCAATTTCACCAACCACGGTTAACTTAACCGGCCGGTTGGTCCATTGGAATTGACCAATCGCATTTGTTAATTTTGCTTAACGACAAATGCGATTGGTCAATTCCAATGGAATAACCGGCCCGTTAAGTTAACCGTGGTTGGTGAAATTGGCTCTTAGGCCCAGTTCAAATATGGCTAGTTAACTTAACTAGTAGTTATTCCATTGGAATTGACCAATCGCATTTGTCGTTAAGGCCCAGTTCAAATATGGCTAGTTAACTTAACTAGTAGTTATTCCATTGGAATTGACCAATCGCATTTGTCGTTAAGCATAATTAACAAATGCGATTGGTCAATTCCAATGGAATAACTACTAGTTAAGTTAACTAGCCATATTTGAACTGGGCCTTAATGGATCTGCACCGAAGTAGAACCAGATTGAAGGCTTCGGTGGAAACTAGACTACTGGTTCAGTGGAAACAGGCAAGCCAACCCAACTCTGACCCGACTCTAACCCGATTCTGACCCGGGTAGCGATCACGTAACTTTTCTCCTAGGACAGAAACGTGAAAAGTGAAAATTTTCAAGCGACTATCTCTTTCTATTCAACATCAATAGAAAGAGATAGTTACATGAAACTTTTCACTTTTCACGTTTTCACCCTAGGAGAAAAATTACGTGATCGCTGCCCCGGTTCGAACCCTCGGTGGAAACTTACTCTATGGCCGAGGCGAGCCGAGTCGAGCCGAGCCGAACCGGGGCCGAGCGGAGCCGAATCGAGCCAACCGTAACTGCGGCAAGTAGAGATGGAGAACTGAGGGACACGTAAAACATGGCGGAGGCCGTTGTGGACGGGAGTCCGATGTCTCGGTTTTTTTGCCACAAATGCAGCGTCGAAATCGAGCGTCTGCTGCCGGTAAGTGCTTCGCGGTGTTCCCCGTCGCGTCCGGCCGCCCGCGCGTCGGGCTGTGCGGAATCGCCGCGGCGAAAACGCTCATTTATCGGGGGGTGTCACTGTCACCCCGTGTCATGTGCGGAAATTCCGTTTCTCTCCTCTTCCCCCCGTACCCGCGGTAAATGATGCTCGCCCCGACGCTCCGCGCCGTACGGTGAAGCCGACGACACCGCTCGTCGCTCTCCCCGCGGCTTCGCGACCTCCCGAAATCCCGACGACTGGCCGAGTCGCGTTCGCGACGTTTACGCCGCGTCAGAATGATCTCTGTACTCCCGAAAGCATGCTACGCACGTTCTTGCAATCGTCCCCCGCCGTTTGTGGGACAGCGTATTTTGATCAAGCCGCGCCGACGAGCACATTCGTCCACGGTCCGAATGCTCTAGAATTCTTGTATGATTATTCATGATCTTTGTATATGAAGTTGCTAAGCATATATAAATATGCACCACAATCTGCTCTTTTCTCGTACCTTGTTACACTTTTTGTTTCAGTTGAAATGAGACAATAATATCTTTACATTCCGGAAAGAGAGAAAGATACATATACAAGTTAGGGGATCCAATAAAAGGAATGAGGAACAGAGAATAGAGAACAGTTCAATATTATCATATGAAACATAAGGTTTGTTTTCTGTTCCTGAACTGGCTGCACTAGTTCAGAGTTTATTTTTTTTATACCACATTAGAAGGAAAAAGATTAACTCTGAACTAGTGCAGCCAGTTCAAGAACAGAAAACAAACGTATAATTTATTAACACAAAAAAAAGAACAGAAGAATAGCGCTGAGGAACAGTGATGAAATTTTATTCTATATTTTGTATGCCATGTGCATTGTGATGCAGTACATACACTACACCTGTTCCCTTTGTTCACTCTATTTTCTGTTCTTTATTCTTTTTATTGTGCGAAGCCCCTTATTTTGTTTCTCTCGTTGTCTCTTTCTGAAGTATTTCTGGAATGTATAAAGATATTGCTGTCTCATTTTACCGCGATTAATATTGTTATTATTTTGAAAGATTAACATAAGAAATATATTCGTTCTATATATGTTTAAATTTGCAAATGTTTAACTGATACGAGTGTATCCAGGCAATCTGTTGAGGACAGACTTTGCAAGCTAAGTTGCGTAATTCAGACTCGCCTGACTGACGTTTCACTTTCAATTAGAATTTCACATGTCCGCGATGTGCAAGTGGTTTCATCGAAGAGCTGGAAAGCAGCAGCAACGAGGGCAGCTCGGGCATGGATATGAACAGCGAAGACCTGAGCGATGGGGATATCGATATCTTGACTTACAACGTAAGTAAATTTAATTTAGCCAGGAACAATTGACAAATCATCCTCAGAAATGTACAATCATAAATGTTATATTTGATGCAGCCTTCGCAGCGCTCCGACCGTGATCGTGATATAATAGAGATGATAATGGGTCTTTCGAATACGTACACCAATCAACAGTTGAACACCCCCCGGGAACAACAACCGGGAGGAGGCAATAGAAACTACGTGCTTGGAAGCAGAAGAAGGTCTAATTGGTCTCGTACCCCTCAAGAGGGACGTCGCGCCAGCAGGTATCTTCCCCATATCAAATCATGCACCATTGATGTTGCATATAGCGACGCAATTCTCAAAAATCGCTAGATAATTGATGGATTTACTTGTTCGATGTTTGACATCAATTTTGGCAAACAGTCCTCTTTTCCTTCTTTGTAAATGCAAAATGTTACACCGACTTATTTTAATAATCAACGTCTCTTGTGCATGATACTTGTATCGAAAATTGGTAACATAATAGTTTGATTTTTTGTACTTGAAGTAGCAATCGTAGAAGACAAGAGAGCCTACAGGTGCCTATAGAGAATTTCATACAAGATTTCATCTTCAATCTCTCGGGAGCAGCAAGTCTAAGTAACTCTGTGGGACAAGATGCGCAGCCATCTGTGTAAGTTGTTTTATATGATAAATATTGCTCATAATATTAGACTATATAAATTGTAAAGTATGGATCTATTTCTCTCTATCATAAGTACATGTAATAGGATCAGTACTTATAGCATTTTAATTCACATAGTCTCAAGATATATTTCAATAAGAAAACGTTATTCTATTCTCTATTTCTGTTGTATTAATTTCTATATATAAGTAACAAAATAATTCACTGCAACTTTTATCACATTTTCTCTACTACTGTTTGTTTTATTTTGATCCTATTTCTTTTTTTTTATATATATGTCATATGTATGTGCATTTTCACAGAACTGCACAAATTGTCATCAATTGTTAACATGCTTTCTTAACAGTGATGGCAACTTTTTAAACATTTAAAAAGTTCATTCATCCATGGGGTTGCAAGTCATTAACAATTTCATTTAATCTTTAGTATTACTAAAATAAAACAAAATAATGTAGATTCGATATTAGACTGTTCTTGGGAAATCCTGGAGATTATGTGTGGGGTCGTGACGGATTAGACGCTATTGTTACCCAATTATTGAATCAAATGGATGGTACTGGACCACCACCTCTATCACGCAACCAGATCGATGAAATACCTACTACTACTATAACGCAAAGTCAAGTTGGTTAGTATCCAATGATATATATTGATATGTAGTTTGTGATATCTATGTACATCTATCTTTTAAGGTCTTTATCAACCTGGGAAGCAGAACACCAATATAATATGTCAAATCACCCAGTTAGCCAAGTCTGTCGAGAACAGATTTGGTTAACTGACAGATTTTGCAAAGTGCTTGCTACAAATTTTGTCGGCAAAAAGATTACAGATTTGACACAGGGTCTGACATATAATACTGTTGGTAGAATGATGGCAGAAATATAGCAAAATTTATTCAATAAAATAGCAGATTAATGGCAGAAATCAAGTACATCTTGACATATTTGTTACACAATTTGACTCAGATTTGGCAGCAGAAATACAATAGAATCTGCGTTCAACAAATTTTGTTCGGTTTTTGCTACAAATCTGCTGTTAGATTTTGTTAGCAAGACCTGTCGGCAAAACAGGCTTAATGCAGACACAGGTGATACCGGATCTGATGCATTTTTCTGATCGAATCTGCTGCCAATCTACTGGCATATTGCAGACAGTTTGCTTACTGGGAATTCAAATGATTGATAAGGATTAAATGGAAAAATCATAACGTATCTAAATATTATATTAAGCCTTTATATTTTTATACATAGAAGTAACTTTGCTCCCAACTGTGCATTTGACTTATCTATCGTCACTTTTTCAAACTGCTGAGAACAATTTCTTTCCTCCTTTTTTAATGCAGACTGTAAGCTACAATGTTCCGTTTGCTGGGAAGACTTCAAGCTATCGGAACCTGTTAGACAGTTGCCATGTCAACATGTCTATCACGCACCATGCATTGTGCCCTGGTTGGAATTAGTAAGCTGAAAAATTTTATCAACAATATACCCATATGTTAGCATCAAGATGTAAACCGAGATAATCTTTCTTTTTGTTTTCCTTTTCATTTTTTAGCACGGAACTTGTCCCATTTGCAGACAGAACTTGGGAGATCAAAATCAGGCTGAAGCAAACCAAGATGCTGGAGCCAACATAGCCGGATCTACTTTAGCTGGGTCCAGTTTTGCTGCTTTATTCAGGCAAGTCCTGTGATGATATGTATTTATTGTACTCTCAAAATATTGGTAGCATTTAATTTTGTTTATGCAATAGTCAGTTTCTCATGCGATAAAATAGAGTATTATACATAGCGGTTATTATAGAAAAGTCTACATTAGACGGCGTTGTGTATATTTCCTTGTTTTTTTGCTTTGTTTTCTATTTATAAAACTGATAGCGTTCATAAATATTTTGAAGGCCTTATTATGACAGGGCAGCAAATGAAGCAACCCGAACAGGACAGCCAATTAGCCGGACATCATCCACTTCATCATCTACTTCATCGGAGTAGCTCCGGTACTTGTTCAAGTGAGATTTGAGTGATATTTTTCTTTCAACTATCCAGTTTCGTAATTTAGCCGAATGTATATCTATTTTTAACACATTGATACCATTTCTGACACTCTTGCCTTTAATAAGGCATATATCTCTTTACAGATAAAATGTGTCAACTACGAAATTTGAACCACTATCGCTTAATCGATTGTCTCAATGTAAAGTGCTGAGTTCAAAGAACCGTTTCGTTTTATGTTTAGCAAATTATACTGACTGGATATCGGCCGAAATAGTAAAATCGGAGATAAATTATTACACTTGTCTGTGCCTGTTGCGATTTTAACATTCAACATTAAGATATTATACATTAGACTATAATATCTTGTGCTCTTTACTAATCCCATTTAATTCAGTATTTATAGATACTTGATTGAATGATCGTTGAAACAGGCATTGACGAGTTATACACGCTGTTACATTTCGGAATAAAAAGGGCTTTTACTTTATGATTTAATTCTAATAAAATAAAATAAAAAAAAAAGAAAAATACTCTGAAGGAGCAACGTAGTCTAATAGACATTATTTAGCGTTAATTCAAGCAAACTCGGAACACATTAACAAATTGCTATTTATATTAAAAGTATAATTTTTACTTGTCGCCGAGGCTCAGTAAAATTGATACATGTAAGCTTACGAAAGTACGAATGAACATAAAAATTTATGATTTGAAGGCAAACTAATAAATTCGAATGACAAATGTAAATGCAATATAGATATCGAGAGTTCTTCAAAGAAGCGGGTTGAAGATGGAAATAGTGCTCTCTACAGAAATGTATGTACTTGGAATTAGAACATATCACGTGAATCAAGAAATCTAGTAATTAAAAAGCTAATAGGATTAACATAAAACATCTGCATATCTAAATTTCGTTTTTTTTTTCGTCTGCCTTTTCCCTGTAAATATTCTGAAAAATTATAAAAAAGGAATATTGACAATCACGTGATTACTTTTTCATTTTTAAGTTTGATCGTCTGACTGTTGTAATATGTATCTATTCTGTACCTTGACAATGGCTATCTGAGTCTCGACGAATAAAGACGCCTGAGCGTGTAACAAATTCGCTTTGTTCAGTTTCCTTAATGCATAAAAACTGTTTGACACGCGCGATTACGCTGTTAACGAATGATTTTTACAACGCAAATGCATATGAATAAAACGCATTCGCGGTAAAAAAAACTACGCATATATATATATATATATATATATATATATATATATATATATATATACACACACACACACACACACACACACACACACACACACACACACACACACACTTCTATAGTAAAAATACTTCAGAGAATATGCGCACTCATGAAGATAAACCCTTGCATCCGCAATTGTGTAGTTTGCAGCAATCGACGAAGTTACACACACTGTATAAACATAAAATAGGATATAGCGTAAAGAATATGATTAGAAATTGTATCTAAATTCTTCCGGCCGATGTTATTACGTATGCAGTTGAAATGGAATTACTTTCGCGCTATCTGTACATATGCGACGAGTAAGCATTCTGCTGGTATGCGTTTACACAACAGAAAAATTCGCGCTATACTACTAAACGTCTATTTAAATTTTATGCTTTACACATAATTCCGTCGCCCATTTTCTTGTTCACGGTGATAAAACGTTTTAAGAAAGTTTGAATATTAAAATAAAAGAGAGTTGAGTTTTGCATATGTAAGACTATTACCGAGTTTCTTTTTTAATGAGCAGAGCTCAAGAGCAAGAGTGCCAATATATGTATAGAAACTGATTACAGTTTATCTATAATAAATCATAGCTTCACTCTGAACAATTTCAAACAAAAAATTTATTCTTTGCACTCTTGCGAAATCTTATAAATGAGATCTGCGAATCTTGCAATATTGCTTGGATTGATTGGATCTTTTTAGAATTATTTTGTTCCTGTATATGATAGAAAATGACAAAAAAATATCTGTTACATTGTGTTTGACATTAACAGTTGATTCCATTATAAGATAAATATACGAATGTAATTAATGGAAGAATGAATATTATCGATCTAACAGTAGTGACGTTTAAAGTAGCGTTGGTACGACATGGAGTTGCTTTCAGGAGAAACATATTTTCTTTAAACGCTAGTTCTTTACGTTCCTGATACTTTTCAATGTGTCAACAATAAGCAGCGATATTTGTGTTTATTATATAAAGTGGAATATTTTTCGTTTGTTATGTATGTATAATATAAAGATACAGAATTTAATGATGTTTATACATGCTTTCTAGCAGATAGTAGTCTGTAAATTTATTAGTAGAGTATTATGGGATATATTTATTCGTCAATAAAGAGAGAAATCTAATATAATGTGAGATACAGACGCGTTGTTTTTTTTCCAACACTTTTATTAGCATTTCATATCGGAAAAACAGCAAACGCGATTATGCGAAAATATATAATTATGTATTCCCATTTCTAGACTTCGATATATTGGCTGTTTCTCTGTCGATAAAGATCCAATAAAAATGAACAGAAATATAATATAACAGTGCGAAGCATCCATTTGGATGATGAAAGGTACAAAGCTTAAGAGGGAAAAATGATAACTATTTTAAAAATTTCATTTCCAAATTTATGATCTTACAATCATAAATTTGAAATAATTATGATGGTATTCCCATATATCTTAAATTTTGTATGTTTCACCACTAATTAGGTACCGTGTATTCCGTATCGTTTAAGTTTTATGTTTACATTCTGTTTATGCCCGCATTATTATACTTATTGCAAGACAGATAACTTCATTAAGCGGCCACGTTATTTGTGATCTATGTACACGAATGTCGATTAAAATTCAGGCAAAAATTTGCCAAGATAAAACTTGTATGTATAGCTCGCGTGCGATATATTACGAAGCGGCTTGTCCGGTTTAAAATAACTGGATAAATTAAAAAGAAAGCTAAATATCTCTTGACTTCTTATAATATCAAAAGATGTTTACAAGTGTAAAACTTTCTCGTGCAAAATTGTATACATTGATTTACATTATATACATACATATATACACACATAACCGCAATAAAAAAATAGATTGTATGTTATGAACTGTGACTTTACCTATAAACTCACCACCATACTATCTTTATATAGAACAGCTAGGTCGATGATTCGTTCGACCAACTTAGCACTAATTTCAATTATTTATATAACTTATGGCTACGGTCCACTTGATGCTACAAATGCTTTGAAGCATTTTTTGGTTGGTCAATTAGTAAAATTCTTTCTTCTGATTTGTCAAGTAAATGCTTCGAAGCATTCGTAGCGTCAAGTGGATTGCACCTCAAGTCTATAACTTGTAGCACTTATATGATATATTATGCACATAACAATGTTAACTTTCTTTTTTAATCTTTACACACTAGAATGTAGATATCTATAATTTTAGTTTTGTCTCTACCCAATGATTTTTTCCTTTTTATTTTTTTAGAGAGAGAGAGAGAGAGAGAGAGAGAGACATGATTTAATAATTACTAAATAATTATTCATCATAATTCATCAAAATTTATATTATAATATTGATACTGGCTGGTTGCTGTCTGGTTTTACTCTATAGAACTTTTATTCGCTTGTTACGTGATTCGTTGATTCATTTTTCATGGAATCTATTGGTTCTGATATAACAATATCAGACTGTTCCGTTTCCTTGTGCAGAGCTATAATGATTTTTTGCTCGGTGGAAGACTGACTATCGGACGATCCTTCCTGCGTCGAAGTGGCAGCTTCCTAAAATTCAATAAATAATGCATCGTGATACAGTGCGATGCGTTTCGATTGAGCGGTACTTACCGTGCTTCGTATCTTCGTATGTGTTTTGATGTGCTTTGTTAGGTGATCCGATCGCATAAATTTCTTTGTACATTCTGGACATTGGAAACGCTTTTCACCGGTGTGGGTTCTACGGTGCCTTTGAAGTTCGTCGGATCTGGTAAACTTTTTACCGCAAAATATCCAAGTACAGACAAAAGGTCGTTCACCAGTATGCCAACGTAAATGAGCACGTAAATGGCTCGTTTTCCCATATACTTTATTGCATCCAGCAATGTGGCATACATGTTGCCGTTTTCTGGTTATATCTCTATTTCTATAGAGAAATATGGGTATCAATGGACATGCGTGACTATTTTTCATTAGTGTCACGAATAAGGCTAGGTCTACAATAGATGTAGTAAGCCTTTAGCCTTCTGCTCTAAGCTAAGTAATTTCCAATAAAAATCTTTGCCTATGCTACCTCAAGTCGTAATTTCTAAGCTTTAAGAGTTGGCCAGATCTTAACTGTAAAGTTTAGGACTTAAAGCAACGTAGGAAACGTTTTCCGTCGGAAATAACTTATCTTAAAGCAGATGGCTAAAGGCTTACTACATCTATTGTAGACCCAGCCTACATTCGTTTGATCTGATTGAAAGAAGTTATCACTCACCTGTCTCCGTCGCCACAATTGGGACATGTACACGCGACTCTTCTACGATGCTGCTTATTAGGATCGTTAGTGTCGTTATTGGAGACGGTATTGGTCGTGTTCGATATTTGATGCTGATGAGATACGGGTGTAGCAGATGTTGTCAAAGTTCCGTGCGACTGAAGGGTTTGGAGAATCTGCCATTTGGTAGGATCATTCGAGTCGAGTTGCACAGTTGGTGTAGTTGTGACTATCGGTGCAGCTGCGGTAGCAGGCAATGTTTGAACTGTAGCTGGCTGCAATGCGCTCGCTGGTATTACTTGTACATTGCCTAAACCTGGGATATTTTGCACGGGTATCGATTGTAAGAAACCATTGGTCGTGTTCATTCCAGTGGTTGGTTGAATTTGCATTATACTTCCGTTGCTCACGTTCCTCATTATGTTACTTTGCTGTGCGGTTAAATTCGCTAATGCGGATGCAGGTATAAGCGTTAACTGTTGCCCTTGTGCTCCTATACAAGTGAAGATCAATCATTATTTGCAAAATTATAATAAGGAAGATAAGAGAGTTAGAAGAGAGATGCAGAAATTGTTAAAATTACGATAAAATAATCTCTCAATATATTTATCAATACTGTGCAATCTCTACATGTGTGAATTGTTATGCACACATAATAATTCACTTACCTGTAATCGTAATGGGTTGCATGGTAGGTTGGGCCGACTGTGTAGCAGGGATATGTATTACTTGTCCACTAGTTAATTGACTGGCGTCAATATTAGTTACTTTGATGTCACCTTCTACCGTTTCAGGTGGTCTTGTTAAAGTAGATAATGTTTGCACGTCGATTTTCTGACCATCTTTTGTGGTAATAACGTTAGTATTTCCCGTTATGTTTCTTCCTAGTGAACCTATACCTAGTACCTAAGAAATGTATAATTTAGAATAACTTTGTCATTAATATGCCAGAATATTCGAATTTAGAAATATATTACTTGAACATTGCTAGGAGATGCAACTGTTGTACTCCAAGTCGCTACTGTCGACGATGGAGCTGAGGATTGCTGCATCTGCTGCTGTTGCGGCTGCGGTTGCTGTTGAGATGATGGTGGTTGCTGTTGTATCACCTGCTGCACCACTTGTTGCACTTGTTGTTGTTGTTGTACTTGAGCTTGGGCGACTTGTTGTTGTTGCTGTTGCACAGACTGCACTACTTGTTGTTGAGTTTGTTGTTGAACGACTTGTTGTTGCGCTTGTTGATGCGCGACTTGCGTCACTTGTTGATTCTGTAATAAGTTAATTTGTTAATAAGATTACCTGTAATGTTAATTCATTAATAAAATTATCTAATAAAATTATAGAGAGAATAATCTATTGTAGGGACCGCGTATGTCCCTATAAAGCAGCAGCTCGGCAGCTCGGCACCACTTTGTTGCTGCGAACGTCGCACGGATAACAATATACAAATTCGGCAAGAACATCTAATGGCTAGCCGCTAGACGTCGGCACACATAGTGGAGTCACCATCCTACTCAACACAACCAACCGTGGATGGTATTTTTGGGGAAGACGTTCACACTCCACTTTCCACTTCCATACCAATAGATCTATATCTCCAAACTATCATTGAAGAAGGGTGACGTGTATGATCTCTTTATGAGAGCAGTCGATTTATAATCAGCAAATCCCGGGTTTAATTCCACGATCCTCATCCCATGTATTTTATAAAAGATTTATTACAGAATTAAAAATTGTGAGTGGAATAGTATGAATGGAAATCCATATTTCATATTTTCCATTTAATTTAAACTATTATTGAATCCGATTTATATTTACCTGAAGGTTTTGTAACTGCGGTAAACTAGCAATTTGCACTTGCTGGATCTGACCGCTCGGCGTAATTATTTGTGCCATCTGAGGTATTTGCTAGAATTAAAACCAGAAAATATATTAGATGTAATCGACACAACTGGCCAAAATTTATTTGAAAAATTCACAACGTTTCGACCATTGGTTCTGGTCCTCTTCAGGTGTTAATAAATTATAATAAATAGATTATAAGACGAATGTGGCGTAGTGCCTAATAAAGCCAAAAATCTAGACTAAAGAAAAAAGAATATAAGATTCGTTGCCATAAATTACAAAAATTGCAAAAAGTGGTGAGTTACAAACTTTCATATTGTTCGAGTCAAGTCAAAAGAAGATATATCAGTAGACACAGAAAATAAAATAGTCAAAAACTAAAAACTTTCGAGACTTTTCGCGATCTCTCTTTCGCGAAACATTTCCGCGATCTCTCGTTTCTCATCAAAAAACATAAAAACACGATCAACCTACAGAAGGATACAGACTATTTGTCTGCGACTTATAATTTAATAATAAATGACACATAATATCAATTTGCCCTCTCTGTATCGTTCGCTTATTTATTCTTTTATTCTTTTGACAACCGTTGAGTGTTACAGACGTACTTCTTAACACATTCTTTAATTACTGAACATATTTTAAGTCTCGAAAGTTTTTAGTTTTTGACTATTTTATTTTCTGTGACTACTGATATATCTTCTTTTGACTTGACTCGAACAATATGTAAGTTTTTAACTCACCACTACGCCACATTCATAGAATGTTCGTCTTAATCTATTTATTATAATTTATTAACACCTGAAGAGGACCAGAACCAATGGTCGAAACGTTGTGAATTTTTCAAATAAATTTTGGCCAGTTGTGTCGATTACATCTAATATACTTTCTTGTTAATTATTCACTGACGAAGAAAAGTTTTATTGCTTGTTTTTAAAACCAGAATGTACATTTCATCGGTACTATAATTTAATATCTGTTAATCGTGTACAGAAATTATCAATTGCCAATATAATCAAGTTGATTATATTGAGTAACTTACTTGCATAATTTGGGGTATCATTTGTGTCGTCGGCATATTGAAAACACTGGACAAGGATTGAACAGGAAGATGTACAGTTTGATAAACGGTTTGCCCGTTATTGGCAGTGACCGGTAATTGCACAGGTACCGCTTGCTGAACATGTTGCATAGGAAATTGAAGCGGCCTTACCTGTACACTTTGACCTATAACATACACATTATTCGATTATTCTACTTGCTTAAATTGTTAAAATTGCTTAAGCCTTGTGTCCATGATGCTAAAAATCGATCTGAGATCTCGGACGGAGAGAGGATTGACGAATTGCATTGACCAATTGGCTCGAACCGATTTCTAGCATTGTGGACACGAGGCTTTAGAAATATGTACATAAGCGACATAAAAGACATACCTGTTGGCAATTGAACCGTTTGTCCCGTAATATTTTGTATAATCGAAGTGGGAAAGACATTTGGTGCTCTTATGAGACTAACTGGTTGCGGCGTGATGATAGTCTGGCCATTCGCTAGTTGAACCTGCTGGCCGGCGAGTTGCATTTGCTGACCATTTGCAGTAGCAAATTGCATTGTTGGCTGTGTTTGGTGATGGCCGCCTGCCGCTGACATTGCAGAGGATGGAATAAACAGAGCTTCCTGACCATCTATATTAACGGTCTGCATTTGTGGAATTACACTGTAACTGAGCTGCTGCTGCTGCTGCGTTTGTTGCTGCTGGGCTTGCTGCTGCTGCTGCTGCTGCTGCGATTGCTGCTGGCTCTGTTGCTGCTGCTGCTGTTGTTGAAGAGCGGCTTGTGCTTGAGCACTACTAATAATCTGAGCACCCTGCAAAATAAAAGGTGCGTTTATAAATCAAAACCAAGTAGAATAACAAATTTGTAATACATGACGTAAGCTATTTTTTTGAAATTGTAATTAATTATCCTCGTTTCACATACTTGCAAGAATTGATGAGGTAGCGATTGGACAGAGATCGCTTGCGCTCTCTGTTGATCGTGTTGCGGCTGTTGAGCTTGTAAAGGCACAAAGTTTTGCAGCGTAATAACTTGTGGTTGCTGTTGCTGCTGCTGAGCTTGTTGAACATCTTGCTGCTGCTGCAGTTGCTGCAACACATTGGCGCTTAAAAAACGAATCTGCGGTTGGGCAGTTTGCTGTTGCTCTAACTGTTGCTGATCCGCTTCATCTTGCTGCTGCTGCTGAGTTTGCAGAGGATCGTGGTCTTCGATTTCTTCCTACAAATTATTCTATTTATTTTTTATCCTATATATATACTTTCACACAATATGACAGAATCTATATTATATCATAAGCCTTGCTAATTGTTGTCTCCATAAACATATCATCAAACATATATCATAAACATGATATCAAATACTTATAGAAAATATCATTTGTCAACATCTATTTCAAGAAATAATGTTGTTAAAGCAAAGCACGAGAACTGTAATGTAATGTACTTTAGTAAACATCTTACTTGTGTGAGATTCCTTCCGTCTATACTTCGTTTCATGATGAATGATTCCGTTTTGCACTGCACACGATTTATAACAATGAATTTAATGCCATTTCATGCCGAGTGTGTTAGGAATTCATGATGCATCAAACATAACTACATTGGGAATCTTCTTGTAGCTACAAGAAATAAATCGTCCCAGAAATGGCGCTCCTACAAAGAAATATTATTTTTAGAAGATTGTCTATTAGTAACTAATTGTAGTTTATAAACTAGCTTATTAGGAAATAGCTATCTAAACTATATTTAATTGAGAAAGAGAGAGAGAGAGAGAGAGAGAGAGAGAGAGAGAGGAGTAAATTTAAAAAATATAGAGAAGAGCATTAAAAAAAAGTTTAAAAATCATTGCCTGTGCAAAAATTATTGCAAATTACTTGTAAAAGAGAATTCCTATTTAAAAAAGAAAAGCAAAAAAGGAGAAAAGTGAAGAGAAATTGGAAGGTAAAGGAATTTGTTTAATTGTACGTTTGTGTGTGTGATATGTCGTTCTATTAGTTTAAATGAAATAAAAGTCCAAATCGAGAATACACTAAAAAAGATAAAACCTCCAAACAATTCAGTCGGATTTAACGCGGGGGTTTAAACGGGGGAAGGGGAGGAAAGGAGCAGTTTCTGAGGAGTCGCGGTTCGCGAATGTTGGAGCATGTTGACATCGAGCTGCCAGCGGCGTGCGCGAAAGACGCCGAACTCTTTCTCTCTCCCTCTCTCTCTCTTTCTCTTTCCCCGACGAGGGAACAAAGAAGGCCGTCGCGGGCAGCGGGCATCCGCCTCGAGAACCCGAACGAGGACCGCCTCCTTACGCCCCTGTTTCCCCACCGCCCCACCCGGTTCATGCCGAGGCACGCGCACGAGGCCCGACACTGCAGCGAGGTGAGCCTCGTGTCGTCACACCGCCCACTCGGCCGTCCGTCGCTCGTTCGCGCTCTCGCGGCGGCGCCGCGCGATAACGGGGAAGGCAGACTCGCGATGCCAGCCTCCACCCACTTCGCACACGGGACTCCACCTAACATGGAGACAAACACGTGTTGCCCCTCGCGGAGAGTTACTCACACTGCCAACGTTAAACGCCAGGCCGACGCCAGGTGCCAACGTCACACCGACATAGTCACCACTATCAACGCCAACGCGTTGGTCTCGCTAGTCCGATGCACTCGCTCGTTAGTTACGCGGGTACGCGAAAACATGCGTCGCTTCCTTGGCGGAGGCGCGTTCGCGTTCGCTCACAGAGGGCTGATTCCGTACGGACGAATATACCAACAAACACGCTTACAAAGGGCCGAGTCGTTCCGCCCACGTTTCGTCGTTCGCGCGAACGATGCCAGTAATCGCAGCGGCATCATTCACGGGAGTCCACCGCCGACGCGGCCAACACGCTCGTCCTTGCTCCAGTATACCGCGCGCGCGCGCGCGCACACACACATCCGCACGTGCCACGCGACGCGCGCCGCCCGCCGTCTCCGCGCAACTATGCTGTAGCGACGCTACCACTTCCGCGGCTAGCTTCACGTCGTTCGATCCGCGATCGAACGATACGCGGGATATCGAGCGTTCGAACGGCTCGCGTCCAATATCAGCGCGGTCGGCCGGAATATACCGCCGTCACTGCGTCGTCGAATCACGGGACGCGCATGCTACCGAAGCGACGAAGCGGAACACAACGAACGAAAGTTTCGCATACGCGAAACTCCTTAAATGGATCCACCGGCACGTGCACGCGTGATATACGCCCACCGCCCGCGTCGTCTTTAATCGTCCGTCCACACTTCGCGGAAACAGCACAACGACACTAACCAATATCGTCCTAACGGGGGCTAGACCGAAGGAGCACGAGCGCACGTATACTCACGGACGCGGGGCCAATGGGCGGTGCGCGAGATGGCAACGTCGCCGTTTCGTGCGCCGCGATGGCACGGGCTCGCCGATTGGCCGGCCGTGGTGCGCGCGACTGCTCGCCGCCGCCGCCGGCCAATCGGACCGACCGGCAGCTGGCCGGGGCGTCGTTCGACAGGGGCGTACGCGGGAACGCTCTGGCAGACGCCCACCCTATTAAAGGGGGCTAAACCACGCGCACCTCCTACTTTCTCTAGTCTTCCGCTTCCTCCCACCTTTCACCTAGCGTTTACCGAGCGGCAGCTCACGTAGCACGTGCTGCGAACGCGGTAATTCTCGAGAGCATTTCTTAATGTGTTAATAACCTTCGAGTTAAAGCGCTCCCTCCTTTCAGGAAAGTCGCACGAGAAAAGAAGAGAACGTCCCTTCGTTGGGCGACCAGTTCTCTTGTTCGCTTCATTGCATAAGGATTTCAACCTTCTCCTATATATAATCTGAAACCCTGAATCTAAACATTAAATTTCTAGGAAATTCCTTTTCTTGATAACCACGATGATAAAACTGCCAGGAAACTTTCCTCGATACGTCATACGTTGTCTTAGATACGCAGACCGGCGAGTGTCAATTTGCGATATAATTTGTAGCACGTTACCAATATTCGATGAAAAATTGGAGAAACAGTACTACAAATTACTCGTTTGCCATCGGCTTTATTGGTGTGATGATGATAATGAAATAAATTACAAGACAATATGCTTGTCACTGTGTCATATTACAGTGATAATAAATTAGATGATTTCTTATGATATATCTATATAATTTGTACAATCTTAACATATATTAGTAATGATACAATGATAGTAGTGAATTATTCACACCATTATCGGTTCAATTTCAAAGACCACAGATGACAAAGTTTCTTTAAAATGACATACTCAAGACATATCTTACAGTAACGTTATATTCACAATTCTTTTTCAGAAGATAAACGTTTAGTACTGGCGAGAAAGAGAGCGATTACTCCGATTACTTAAATAATACATAATGTACAATTGTAATGCTATAAATACTATAAATATTGAGGTAATTTAGGATGGTAAAGTTCCAACGTTACATAAAGTGTACTCTCTTAACGAGAGTACAACAGTAGAATACAATTATAACTATGATGCATCAGTATAGGCTGTATATACAAATAGAAAGAGTGCGGAGATGCTCTCTGTATTTTGTACATAATATAGATGTTACATACAAATAACACACGCACGTCAAACGGTGAAGAGAGAAACCCTGTGAGCAAATTAAAATCTTGCAATTGATTTCAGTTGCTTAGGGATACAAATCTGCACAATAGACGTGCGTACAAAAAATCGGTATTATGAATCACTCGATATGAAACATTTGTAGATTAATATACTTTTTTTAGATATTGTTCGCGATAAAGTTTCACTTTGCAAGAGATTGATTCTTTTGTTTCGACTTGATTAAATAAACTGATATTCTTTAGCAAATACACAAAAATGAAACCTGTCAAATCAAATATAGGATTAAAATATTCAAAAATTCTGCAGCGTAGGGATAAATTTCTTTATAGTCCTCCACCTGATCTCTCGACGCTTATTTGTTTCTTGAGCATTTCCTTTTCGTGCTGCGCTTCCTCCATTTCAGCCATCCGCGCGAAGCGTGAATATGCCACATGGCCAGACTTTATAGCTGACATCATCTATATACAAAAACAATATATGTTTACACATATATATGTAGCGAGAGAGAGTGGTTTATATGTAAATAGATATGTTAAAGAAATATTCGAAAAGATGGTGTACAGTAACTTCGAATGGTGGTTACATCATAATAACACATGCGATATAAATGTAAAAAGACAAGAACACATTTGTATAACAAATTACTAATTTCTCTATCGGTTCAGAAGTTATTATTGGGAATTAGTGTCACACATAATCATGTTAAAAAAGAAACGAGAACATTCTGGAAAACTATTTCACTGCACAATGGATAACAAAAGCAAGAAAAAAGTGTAAGAAAAGAAATCCGACTGTGACTGTGTGCACGATGCGCAATGTCACAGACCTGAAGATATTCATCCAATTCAACTTGACCGTTCATATTGGTGTCGATTTCGCGCAGAATTTCATGAAGTTCTTCACCCGGTACTTCCTTATCTCCAAAGAGCTGCGAAGAGAAAGAATGTGTGTTAAGTATATGTTTGATGATTTACCTGCAAATAGTCTTGTAATTCCATTTGGCCATTGTAAGTGACATCAATTTCACTCAACAAGCTGTGCATCTCATCCTGGTTCATTTTTATACCTAATACCTGCGTATCGCCGATTAATGGATAATCAAAAGAGAACAATCAAAGAGAACAGAAGCGATAAAAAAAACACGGAGAGATACCAAAATACATATGCGAACCTTCAGTCCTCGCCTAATGTCATTGATAGACACGTATCCTTTTTTGTCCTTGTCTATAATGCCGAAGCGTTTTATGTAGAGTTGAATCTCCTCCTTGGTGAGATTTATGGGAATCTTGTCGCGGGAAGCACGGTTCACCATCTGACCCATCTCCTGAGCGAGAAACTCGCTAGCCTCGCGTTGTTGCTTTTTCTTCTCCTCCGCCGACCAGTGTAGCTCCTCGGCCATGATATCTATGATACCTGGTAATGCCTCTTGAGCCGCTTGGACATTAAGGAAAGCGAGTCGCAATCGACGCGCGATCATATCGATCGCGGTTCTAGCATACTCCCGCACACCATAACGTATCTGAAATATACATTTAGAAATATACATTTTTAGAAATATACATTTTATGAGAAGATTCAATTCAATAAGGAATAACGGCTCGTATTTGCAAAGCAATACTTGCAAAGCAAGAAAAGGTTTAAAAACGAGCAAAATAAGGTGTGCGATTAAAATAATTTTATTCCAACACAATCATTGGACTAAGACGGTACGTTTCGACTTTTACATGGTCTTCCTCAGTCGTCGTAATGAATACATTTAATATAAAAGGGACGAATTCATTATTAAATTAAAAGTAAATATAGATATAAAAATAAATATAGCGGTTATAGCAGAACCATAACGAGGTCTACATCAAAGTTTACAAGTCAGTCATGTTTAAAACATTTTAAATGTGTGTTTTAGGCCAGTATTCATAGTCGATTCTTATTTTAAGACCATCTTAAGTAACGTCTTAAGACGCTAATACGGCTCTGTGATTGGTTTAGACATCTTAAGATTGTACTTAAGACGATCTTAAATATAAGAACAGACTATGAATACCGTCCTTAATCGCACACCTTTTGCTTGTTTTTTGGCCTTTTCTTTCTTATAAAGATTCAATTGTCGATCGAAATTTAAACAATTTGGAGAGACAGTTACCTCAGCATCGATGTATGGAAATTCCGGATGAATTTTCTTTCCAATAATAGGCCATCGTTTTCCCGTAAGTGAAGCCATTTTAGCTACGGCAAACGCACGATCTCCATAGCTCTTGGACAAATGTTGCGCGACCTCGCATTCCAAACCGAAATCCTGCACCAATCTAATATACATCGTAGGGCTCCAGCCCTGAGCACCTTCCAGAAGAAAGCCATCAGTCTGGCAAGGTCTTTCTGGTTCCAGGTTGCAAGCTTTAAAGAAACATCAATGAGCGTTATAAAAATAACACAAACGCGAGAATATATATAGAGCGGAAAAAGGCAAGGACACACACTTAAGCACGGATTTTTAATAATCGCTGTTGATTAATCCTCCTGATATACCTGTTATGGCTGCGTCAATGGTTTCTTGAGCCATCGCTCGGAAAGTCGTCCATTTGCCGCCTGCTATCGTGACGAGATTCGTAGGACTAACGTGCACAATGTGATTCCTAGCGAGCGACTGTGTGTTCGGTTTGTTCGGATCGGAAACGAGTGGTCTGATACCGCTCCAGGCAGAGAGAACGTCTCCGCGACGTACCTCAACGTCTGGGTTCAGATAATTTTTCACTTCTTGCAGGATGAACATGATCTCATCTTCCGTGGGCCGAGGATTGTGCGTTACCTCACAAGGTAAATCGGTCGTTCCTGCGATCGTTTGCTTTTGCCACGGCAGAAAGAAAATCACGCGGCCATCACTTGTCGCTGGATCAAGTAGACCCATTTGGTCGGGACTGAAAATGTCGCAAAAGAAACATCAATATACCGATCATAACTAATTAAACAATTATGCTATTAATATTAGCAATATTATTATTCTTTTTACATTACCTATAATATCCTGGCAATACTATGTGAACACCGGAAGACGGGCAGCAGATAGATTGGACATTTTGATCGTCCATCTTTCTGATATGATCGGTGAAGGGGCCAGTCGCATTAATTATTGCCTTGGCCTTTACGTCCCATTCTTCTCCCGTGAGTTCATCTCTAAGGTGAGCTCCCACAAGGACTCGCTTGCCATCCTTTTCGGGTAAAGAGAGACATTTTTATAAAATATTGTCATAAATATTTCATATTGTCACGAATATCTGCGAATACCTGGCACCTACCCTGTCGAGACCTTTCAATAGGTTGACTACTTTAACGTGATTTACGACTGTTGCTCCGTGTCTCGAAGCTGTTAGAGCGACCGCCAGATTCATCCTAGCGTCATCTTGTTGGCCTGTATTATGCCAAATGACACATTTATTCAAGAGACAGATATATACACTAGTTTGACTATGTAAAAATTGTAAGAGAGAAAAAGGAAGAGAGCAAGATGACTACCGTCGTAATAAACAATAGCTCCCGTCAGTTTGTCGCCTTTCAGCATCGGAAAAAGTTCCAGAGCGTTTGATTTACTCAAGTAATACGACGATTTGACTGTTTTGCTACCTGCTACCAGATCATACATCTTAATGCCGAACCAGTAATAAGGAATCTGCCACCATCTGACGAAAGTAGTAGAAATATGCGTGAAAAAGAACGTGCAGCATCGAAAATTTAAGCTTTGTTAACGTATAAACGTACGTATAAACCGGCAGCATAATGGGCAATGGATGCGCCAGGTGTGGTGCGCTTTCCAGCATCGACGCACGCTCGTGAAGCGCCTCTTTTACCATTTTGTACTGCTCGACATCCACCTGCATGATCGCTTTCTGTAGGTATCGTACACCGCCGTGAATTAACTTTGTGCTTCGAGACGACGTGCCGGATGCAAAGTCATCAGCTTCGACCAACGCGGTTTTCAGGCCTTCGAAAAAAAGAAACGGAAATGTAGAGCTTTGCTCGAGCGAGTAAAAGAGGCAATCCAGCAATTGTACCTCGTGTGCAAGCATCCAGAGCGCATCCTGCTCCTGTCGCACCACCTCCGATTATTAGCACGTCGTAGTCCTGCGATTTCAGAGTCTTCACTTGATCCTCTCGTGTCGGCAAAGTCCTTCGAGGTGGTCTTGGTTTCCCCTTGACCTCGGCATGTACCTACAATCGAGACACATGTAGATATATATACATATATATATACATATATATACATATATATGATTAATCACATCAAGTTGATATATGCAATCTAAATGAAATACATTGTGTTATATAACACATAATAATAGTAAGTGGACATGCATGTAGAATTTTTGAAAGGTCTCAGCGTTTTTAATCGCATTATGGCTATCACGTTGTCACATACTAACCGTGCTATCCGATAAAAGGAAGTATGAAGTAAGAGTACCGGCACCCACAGCACTCGCTCCAGCTATAAACAACTTGAGCGATGCCATTGTATATCACTAGCTCCTCGATTTTCTCGAGAACACCTAAATCAAGAGAAGCATGATGATATAATTATGAAATACATAATACAAGATGTAGATAATAGAGAGAATCTATATCTATATATTATATAATATATAATAATCTATGATACATAATTTATATAATCAAAAAATATGAAATATGAATGAAAAAAAAAGCTTTTATAAAAAATTTGAATAAATTTACAATTTTCTAAACAAACTTAAATATGTTAAATACTTGTCAGAGAACAAATATATTTTTTGTACCAAAGCGTAAGAAATTAATGAGGAAATATTCTGATCTTGTTTAGATTTCCTGAAAAGAGAATTTTTTTAGATTTTGAAGCTTAACTCGGTAATTTTTAACGACATTGTCATTATCGTTATGTTGTCGTTGCGCAGGTATAATGTATGATAAAAAAGCTGTGCCACAACGTAATAATAACGACACTGTCGTTAAAAGTTACAGACTAGGTCTACTGACGAGTGTTTAATCAACTTTTGAAAAAAGGTATATAATAATAATGAATAATTTTTTAAAGTACAGTTGTCATGAAATAATTAATAATAAAAATACCAAGGCAATTAACTAAAAATATTGAAAACGAGAAAGGCCTGAACTGGGACACTACGCTCTTGCGCGCCGTGCATTCAACGTTCTATAAATAATTTAAAGATTGTGCATCGTGTCGTGAAATGCCCGAGTCGCGACACAAGGCTGCGGCTCGTTATTATAATTATTATCACTAGCACGACGAGCAGTGATCCACTCGAAGACCTTGATAAGAGGCCGAAACACGTGGGATTGCGCAAGTGACATTCGGCGTTACACCCACGCGGATGCGATAAACGCGGTCTAATCATGTAATCGGCTCATGCAACAAAACAGATTCGGGTATCGACAGTTGGTCACCGTCTGGCGGGACGCTATCTCGATCTTTAAATCTCTCTATCGGCCGGTGAATCACACCGACTTGAAAAAAAAGGGAGAGAAAAACTGTCGGTGTGATTCACGTCGCAAGATACGTCGTTCTAAAAAAAAAGATACGTTGGTCTCTCTTTACTTTACGGGGGCTCGCTGAATCGATGGCGGTCGGAGCTCGCCGGCATCGAGTTCAGGCTCCATTGAGAAGAAGCGGAGCTTCTTTTGTCCCCAAAGAGGCTCTTTCTGGATCAACCGATCCTATTAGCGTGGTATTGTGACTCAAAAAATTAAATCGGATATCCAACTGGGGTTTAAGAAGAAGAAGAAGAGTTCAGGCTAAGAAGAAGCGGAACTTCTTTCCCCCGAGGAGGTTCTTCCTGGAGCGTCAGATCTTATAAGCGTGGTACTATGGCCCACCTGGGGTGCGTTCCAAAATCTTACCTTGGTTACCATTTGGTTACCATAGCCCGTTCCGAAACTACGAATGGTTAACCAATGGTAACCGTATAACGTCGTTCCAAAACGCGCGGTTAGTCGACCACGAAGGTAACTTTCTTACCTTGCAAAATTGTGAGGTAGGAAAGTTACCTTCACCAAAACGCGGGAAAATACGGTTGATACATAATAGGCGATTTTTGGCGATCGTTT
>NJRP01000025.1:1247119-1257649 GCA_003063835.1 Aphaenogaster floridana
TTTCTAGACCAACTAAAAAATACAATTAATTTAGTATGTTTTAAGATTTAATATTTATTTTGAAGTGAATATTGTAAAACTTTTCCTTAGAACTATTCCTTTTTATTATATATTTTATGTCTCTTACAGTCTTGGAACCGTATATAACCTACCTTAATGAACATACCGGATGTACGTGAGCACTAATAATTTTAGCTATACCACGAGTTAGAAAATCCCAAATAACTATTCTTCCATCGTTACATCCCACAGCAAGTAATGTTCCTCTTTTATTAAATGTGTAGGTTATAGCAAGGGATATACAATCTAACGTGCCATCAAATTCCTAATAAGAATAATCATTTAAAAAGTTTATATTACTTAATTACTTTATTAATAAAATCACAATTAAACATAATTGTAAACATACTTCTGGATAGTTTTGGCCAAATGACTCTGTAAAAAAATATACGTATGTTTGAATAGAAGTTCGATTCACCTACCTAAACTCGTTCCAAAACAACCATTACTTTAGGTAACCTATACCCCCTCCAATCCTATAACCACCGAGGTTGACCAAGGTTGATTTTGGAACGCACCCCTGATTGGGCTGGATATCCAACCGGGGTTTAAGAAGAAGAAAGAACTTCTTTCTTCTCCGAAGAGATTCGTTCTGGATCACAACACCCCGATCCTAGTAGCATGGTACTTAGATTCACCAATTTGAGTCGGATATCCAATGGGGGTTTAAAGCCGTAATCAGACTAGAGATTGAGATTGAAATTGGATTGGAATTTAACCAATCCGGAGAAAGAAAACCAATCTCATGTTTAGTAAGCTTTGCTTTGATTGGTCAAATTCCAATCCAATCTCAATCTCAATCTCTAGTCTGATTAAGCCGTAAGAGCCGTTCTACAATGAGTCGTTAGTCGTTAGTCGGAAGCAAATTGACCAACCACAATCGATTATTCGATGAATACTCGACTGTGGTTGGTCAATTTGCTTTCGACTAACGACTAACGACTCATTGTAGAACGGCTCTAATGCGGGATCTACAATGTGAGTCTCAGATGGTCTCAGAGTCGTAAGTCGTAAGAAATTGACCAATCTCAGTCAATTATTCTCCTCACATTCGATTGTGATTGGTCAATTTCTTACGACTTACGACTCTGAAACCATCTGAGACTCGCATTGTAGACCCAGCATGAGAAGAAGAAGAATTCAGGCTCGGTGTCTCGCGAGATCTCCCCTCCCCCCGACACGGGGAGATCTCGCGAGATAAATCGCCTTGAAAAGCGTACACATAACGTGAGAACACAATCGCGCGGTGTCGCAAGATTGCGGCCAAAATAGCGCCCGCGAGGCTCGTCCGTGCCAAGTGCATTGAAATGTTACTCGCGTAATCCCATTACGCGTAACGCATTATTTGTCATATGCTGTTACTCAATCCTCGTCGCCCCGAGATTCGTCGCGATTTAACGTCGTCGTCACGGGACCTCCGGTCGAAAGAACACGCGACTCGAGTCGCTCGCGTGTCACGCCGCCGATGAGTGATATCGTTAGCCGAAATCGCAAGACAATCGGAGAGACCGGAGTCCTCCGAATCCGGAGCCGGTTCTTCGCGAGCGACATACTCACTGCGAGCTGAAGGGACGCGCGACTCTCACTCACACCGAACAGGTAGTTTGACACTAGGATTTCGCGGGGCGCATTATCCTCCAGTGACCGCCAGACACGCAAACGTTCGCAACCGATGGCCGATGTCGACTGAGCTGGACTCACTGAGCTGAGCAGTGAGCATCAGCAGAAATTCGGCGCGATCCTCGGACGATCGTCGAAACACGAGAGGGCGATCGCTCGTCATGTTTTCGATGCTGACCGATAGAGTGTAGGTTATCAAACTGTCGTATCGGCCGCAGATCTCTTCGTTAGCGATCTACGAACATATCGCTCTGTTGATAAAAAAGTGACACAAGTAAAGGATTAGTCAAGGAGACTCTTTAGTCTTCTTGGGATTAGTATTTTTTAAATAATGTAAGGACAAAGAGAAACCTGAGAGCGGCCACCGCGATCCCAAGTAGAACACGAAAGTCATGATGACGTTAAAATGATACTAAAATGTCATCATGACTTCAAAATAATGTCAAAGGCGTTATTTTAGCATTATTTTGACGTCTCTCATCATGACTTTCTGTTCTACTTGGGATTCAGGAGCATATATGTATGTAATACTTCTATATTGCTAGGCAGGGCCTATTTTCGGCGATGGGGGGGGGGTGGTCCCCGAAGAGCGAGATGGATACCAGAAAGAAGACCTCTCTGGCTGCTCTCAGGTTTCTCTCTGATTAATATTTTAGTATTTAATTTATACACCTAATCCTATAGATTAGAGCAGAGATCGGCAAGATTAGCAAAACTTTGCTCTTCCTTTATTCAAAGGGAGAGCAAATGCTCAATTTTTTGCTGATTCCAGGGGGGCAAATGCCCCCTCTTGTCCCCCCTGTAGACGCCATTGATACTTGCAGTGTTCGAATTTTGAAAACTCAGTTTAAAAAAAACAATTATAATTGCAAGTATAACATGGAAAGAATGTGAAGTTATGCATATTCACTATCCTAATTTAAAAAAAAACATTGTTCCAATTCAGAATGTTAAAAATGCTCTATTGGGGTGCGTTCAGATTCTTACCCGAGTGCCCTCGGGTATCGTTTTATCCTTGTTTAACATTAAGTAAACAACAAGGATAAAATGATACCTGGGGACACCCGGGTGGGGAATCTGAACCATCTGAACGCAGCCTTGAAAAGTTGCCTAGGACTGCAGTGTTCGAATTTTGAGAACTTATGACAATTTTAAAGAATACATTATAATTGAAAGTACAACATGGAAAGTGAAGTTATATGCATATTCACTATTCTAATTTAAAAAAACATTCCAATTCAGAATATTAAAATGTTCTACTGAAAACTTGCTTATTTTGAGATGTCACTTTTCTACCAACGGTATGTTGATTCAAGCCGCATTGATCAATTGGTGCCCCATCAAGAAAATTAATTAATGGATAATTAATTGCGACTTCGACTCGACTCCGGTCAATTTGTCAAATAATATCTGTACTGTTTAATGAATAGTATTAATTTTTCGTTTAACATATGGGGAATAACGAATTGTAGTTGAAAACAATTCTGCCGGTTAAATTAATCATCGATCAAATTAATTGGAATCTGATCGAAGACGCCCCAAGGCTCGCAATGTCGCACAAATACAAATCACACGTTGAAACAAAATAATACTCTTTGTTATTTAACAGCAAATATCTGTACAAGTTAGGCACTCGCGTATGTCACGAATCATCATTCGTACAAAGGTTCATATACATAAAAGTCACGTACGCTGGGTGTGTTATATCGATCGAAAACTTAACCCTAGGGACATACATTGTCATGTATGGCTATAACGCCTGTAAAATATATATAATATATATATATATATATATAATAGTAAAACATGTAAACATAATACAAATGCAGAGAATGTACGATGAATGGATGTACAATAAATAGCAAAGATCGTTGCAGAGAGTCAGGGGCACATGGCGTCGCTAAAACCTACTATTTACACAACTTGTTATATCAAAATATACGATCATTCTTATTAGACGATATATTAGTGATGATGAAAAGTATTCTCGTTAGAAGTACAACGTCAAGCCGGAGACTTTGTCATCGAGGACAAAACCCGGAATTTCTACACCTCGTCGGAAGCGAGCGTTTCCTTGCCGTCGGGAGAAGCCGACTTCTCTTTCTTCTCTTTCCTCTCTTCCTCCTTCATTTGAAGAGCGACCGCCGACTCCAGCACTCGTATCCTTCCCTCATGCTTCACGATCACTGCCTTTAATTTTCTTATCTCTTCTCTACACTCCTTCAACAATTCCTCCTGTAATCATGGAGAGTTATACAGTTATTCGTGACCCGATCGAAAAGACGAAGAAAACGAATCCTCGATACGTACATAAGGTCCTGGCGAAACCTCCATGGCGTTTTGCGCGTTAGATCCAATCTTGGCTCCTTTGCTCAATATATTAGATTTCTTTTGTACTTTAAGTTCGTTCTTAGAGGCAGACGGTTGATAACCGTCCCTGAGAGATATTAGCACAGGCTCCGCGTCAGTACCGGCTTCCCATTCTTCCGCCGAGATCGCAGCAGTATCACCGGGAGTATCGGGGTACAAGTCTTCTTGAAAGAGTTCAGACTGTAACATTATATGAAACAATCATTAGTCCTCGAATTAACTCTCTCACTTTTGGATTTCTACCTCCAAACTGAAGTAATGTTCTCTTACCTTTCTTGGTACTGTCATAGATACTACTTGACAAAAGCCCGAATTATTTAATCGATAAAATCTGGTTATTTCACAGCTATTAACGTCACAGCCCCGTTTTGGCATCATTCCTATACCTCGTTGAGGATCGGGAGTTTGAAAAGTATTGATGTAATGAACAAATGGTGGTTCGGGCGTAATTTCGAAATATCGGATCACAGAATCGCCCTTGCCACATAAGTATACTAAATTTGTATCAGGATCATACAGAGGGAACATAACTCCATTGCTCGTATCTAATTCTACCATAACTATGGGTTCGCCCAACATGTCGGGAGCTCGTAATGAATATTGTCTTTCCGACATCTTACTAAAACCCGTCGTAAAGATCAAGCCACCCCTGAAAATATAATATAAATAACTTAATCAATATGCACGATCAGCAATATCTAATATGGTAGCCTTTTGTTACCTCTAGTGTGTTAATCTTTTTACACACACATATATATACACATATACATATTACGATAAAAATACATATTTACATTGTATTGTTGGATTACTTGGTAATATCTTATTATTATATTTGTACACATAGAAATTAATCATCAAAACTTTTTTTACTACATCCACCTTGTTACCACTTCGTTACATAGAGCTAATATCTTTTACAATAATACTCGCAAACATTGTCTTACCACGAACAAGACACATATAAAATAATATCACAAATACAATACACAAATCGTACAGCATTTGCTTGCATAAACTTATGCAAGTACAAATTTTGGCGAATCCTTTCTTTCGTAAGCGTAAACGATAATTATCATAATATTTTATAAAGATATCTCTGCCGAAATTGATACTCGTTGTTGTAACTTACATAATTATTTAAGCATTCTAACATTTACAATTACAGTTTGAATTAATAACTTGGTGCACAATACTTACTGCAATATCTATGGAGAATTACAGAGCACACACATCTTGACATTCGTATATATTAAGTTGGCATCTTCGTCATGTCGAAAATTCAGTCTGGCGGTCTTTCCATTAAAAATTACAGAATCTTGCACTACACAAACCGGAAATATAAGATGATAAAAATAAGAGTGTACTTTTACGTACGCTAACATGTTTGTTTTATTAAACACTCGCGGAAAGAAGCACGAAAAGTACCATGTATATGTCGAAGAGAATATATATAGTCACGTCAAGTTATTAGTCGAAAATGGTATCACAAAAAAGGCAGGAATGGAATAACAATGTGGAAAGGAAGAGCTCCAATATTGTGGCTATATCTAAGAATCATCTCTAAACAATATCTACCAACACATATAGATTGTTTATATTGATTACTAATATATATTTGTGTAAAAAGGTGGATGTATACCATTTGATGATTATGTTTTATAGACATGTTTAACATTTGTTCTCTTGTGAACAATTTTCAATTAAATTTAAGTACCTAATGACATAAAAAGTAAAGAAGTTACAACTTTATACAATATTATTCACACATTCCTTTTCATTTGGTATTTATAATATTTTCTACATCCACACTCTCCCATGCAAATTCACTCGTTAGTTTAATGCACTCTTCCTCTTACAAAATCATAGCCATAAAAATTGGTTATTTCGATATTTAAGTATTGGTAACGTAGCATTGGGTGCATCCAGATGCACAACCGCTCACTGAGCGCTCAATGAGCTCTTGCATTTAATTGGCGTAAATTTTTAGCTCTAAAGGAATATGCCAATCGGATGCAAGAGCTCACTGAGCGCTCAGTAAGCGGTTGTGCATCTGGATGCACCCATTCTGAATTATATCATGTATAAAGATGTTAGAGAAATCGTGAAAAAAATGTCTTGTCATTTTTCTGTTAATAATATAATTAAATTAAACATCTCTTGATCTCAAAAGGTGGAGAAAATTAAGCATTTAATATTTATATTTTAAAAAATAATGTAACTATTTTAAAAATATTGTAACAGTAGCTGTTTGGGCGATATCGTTGTATTTGTGAAATGAGACTGATACAATTGGAAATATATATCTAATTTTAGAGACAATTTAAATATCTTTTCAGAAAAATTATGTGTTCTTTATTTGCTGTTTTAATACTTGGTAAATTAGAATTTAGTTTTAAGAATTCAATTTATATTATTCAAAATATATTTATTCTTTTCTTTTTTTCTTATTGCATCAATCTGATTTTTTAATACAATACATATAAATAATATAAGCAATAAAAAGAAGCGATAAAATTCCAAAGATGAATGTATAAATATATGGAGTACGTACCTAAGAAAGATGGCACGAGTCGCCTTGCTTCCCTCATGCGCTATAGCTTCTTCTAATATTTCACCCGATCTTGGATCCAGAATTCTAATTTTTTTATCTTTGCACGTAGTGACTAATCGAGATCCATCCCAATTCCAGCATGCGGAATAAACCACATCTGGATGACAGTCGATGCGCATCAGGGCCTCTCCCGTACCGACGTTCCAAATGATAACAAGATTGTCCGAGCCAGCTGTGAGCAGCACGTTTAATGCAGTCGGATGCCATAGCACTAGACCGACTCTTCGTTGGTGCAGCTGCAGATCAACTATCGATTCGGTCAATGTCCTAGAAATACCCCCGTCAGGTATTTGCCATACTTTGACAACACAGTCCTCGGAACCGGAAGCTATGACATTATCGTTATGAGGACACCACGCGATGTCTAATACAGGTCCCTTGTGTCCACCTACTAAAGGATAGTCCGCCGGTATTCTTCCTACCTACAAATGTTTTACAATAGAGATCAGCTACCAATTACGGTGGGGGCAAGGAACTTAAAATGGGTATTGCAAACTGTCATTTAGGAGAGCTATACCATTATACTACTATGCCATTGTAATAATATACGCACAAGGCACGCTGATCCAGCTGCGTAGCCAATGAAACGAGAGAAACTCGCCGACGAAATCAGGGCAGGCAGAAATGTAAAAGAGAGGAGAGAGAGAGAGAGAGAGAGGAAAAAAAGAAAAGCAAAGAGAGAGAGAGAGAGAGCTTACCTTATTGTGCGGCAAGACGATGAAGGCACCGCCGCCCGCCGACTCCACGATGATGGCGAGGAACTTGGGATTCACGGCGCAGAACGTCGAGTCCCACGACGACTTGGACACCCTGATGTTGTCGTAGCATTGCTCGCGCTTCAGGGGAGTTCCGTACACGTGGCGGAACTTGCTGGTGCGCACCACGCGGAAAGACATGTCTGCACCTGCTCTGCAATCACGAAGCGGACACGGTGAGAGAGCGGTCCGCAGGGGTCCCCCGTCGTGCGCCGGTTCCTCCGTCGCGATTATTTTAATAAATTATCGTCGTACACGCGTCCGCGACACGGGCGTGGGCGTCGCGTGGAACATCCCCGCTCTTTATAAATAGGATTCCCCACTCTCTCTACCGCTCTATCTCTCTCTCTCTCGCTCCTCTCTGCCCCCCTCGTACTCTCGTACACAAACGGACACGACCGCAATAAGAGATGTATTTCGAATGCACGACGGCCGCGGCATGCGTAATGAACAGATTTGCCGATTATCGTGGCGAGCGGACGGAGAAAGAGAGAGAGAGAGAGAGAGAGAGAGAGAGAGAGAGAGAGAGAGAGAGAGAGAGAGAGAGAGAGAGAGAGAGAGCGCGAAGGAGAGAGAAAGAGAGCGCTTCCCGCGCTCCTTACATGGTGCATCGAAAAATGATTTCGATTCACCGAAATAGACGGGGTCGCGCGAGCGCGGGCCGCGCCCGAGAGAGCGAAAGAGAGAAAGAGAGCGCGCGAGAGATCGTGATTCACGAATGATTCGAAATAATACACGCTCCGCATATGTGTCACTCCCGTCCTGACCTACTCGCGACGCGTGAATGCCGAGCGCTCTGGAAAATCGGAGGGGCTGTCTTCGGACAACGTCGGAAGTATTCGAAAATCGCGGCGCGGCGGGTACTCGATCACTTCTCGCGAGGGGATCCTGCTCCGTATTTATTTTTTTCCTTCCGACCAGAGCGAACGCAACGGAACGCGGTTTGATAAGGAGAGCCTGCGGTTATCGTCATCCGACCGCGTTATCGCGGCGCGCTATCTCACACCGGAACGCGGCACGCATTTCCAAGGTGCATTATAGGCCTATATACTACGTTTACGCGAGGCGTTACTAATTCTGTAGTAACTTACTCAAATTATCGTAACTTACGGGCTCAACCCCGTTTACGCGGAGTGAATTATCGATAATTTGAGTAATACTACGTTTACGCGAGTGTTACTTCTGTAGTAACTTACTCAAATTATCGATAATTACGATAATTCTGTAGTAACTTACTCAAATTATCGATAATTCACTCCGCGTAAACGATTTGAACCCGTTTACGCGGAGTGAATTATCGTAAGTTACGATAATTTGAGTAAGTTACTACATAAGTAACGCCTCGCGTAAACGTAGTATAAGTTACTACAGAAGTAACGCCTCGTGTAAACGTAGTACTATACTACGTTTACGCGAGGCGTTACTTCTGTAGTAACTTACTCAAATTATCGTAACTTACGATAATTCACTCCGCGTAAACGGGGTTAAACCCGTTTACGCGGAGTGAATTATCGATAATTTGAGTAAGTTACTACAGATGTAACACTCGCGTAAACGTAGTACTAGTCTACAATGGTTAAGTACAATAGTTAAAGTCTTTAGCCTTTTGCACGAAGTAAAATAATTTTTGGCAAGAAACGTTTTCCGCGCTGCCTTAAGCCCTAACTTAACAGTTGGAGTCTGACCAACTCTCGAAGCTCAAGGATTATGACTGAAGCAACGAAAACGCTTTTGGCCGAAAATTATTTAGCTTAAGGCTGGGTCTACAATAGGTGTAATAAGCGTTTAGCCATCTCTGCTCCAAGACCCGGTTGCACCAACGTTATTTTGGCTTTAAGAGCGAGACTTAAAACCTTTAATTTGTTGTACCAAAGCAAAAGCGACACTGCTTTAATTTATTTAATAAGATAAGCGCAAATTAAAGCACTTTAGGTGTCGCTTTTGCTCCGGTACAACAAATTTTAAGTCTCGCTTTTTAAAGCCAAAATAAAAAATAAAAAACGGTGCAACCGGGCCTAAGCGAAGTAATTTCCGACAGAAAACGTTTCCTACGTTGCTTCAAGCCCTAAACTTTACCGTTGGGATTCGGTCAACTCTTAGCAAACTTTTTATCGGAAATTATTTAGCTTGGAGCAGAAGGCTAGAGGCTTACTACACCTCCTGTAGACCCAGTCTAAAGCAAAAGGCTAAAGGCTCACTGCAGCCATTGTAGACTGGGCCTTAGTCACCGCGTTGACCGACGAAAACGGGAGAGAACAACGTTGGAGAACGCGAAGGGCGAGACTCCGTGGGAGATTCGTATTCCCGCCACACGAACATCGCGCGAACGTGGCTCGTCGCACGACCACGTAGCAGCGCGGCAGAAACGCGCGAGGGCTCCCTCCGCGAGGCGTTCGGGAACACCTTATTTGGGAACGCGCACCCCGCCGATTCGAACAGCCACCCTCCGCGCGACATCGCCGCGCTCGCACCGGTCTCTATCTTTCGCTCTCCTCTTTTGTTTTTTTCTTTCTCGCTCTCTCTCTCTCTCTCTCTTTCTTTCCCATAGACTCCGTCTCGTTCGCGATTTCATCTCGTTCACCGTTCTCGAACAGCTTTCGCTTGAAAACGTTTTTTCTCGTTCAGTCACGCGAATTATCGATACACCGCGACGGAGGATCGATACCTCTGGCGAATCCTGCGCCGCGCACCTCCACTGTGTCACACGCGTATAAGCGGAACTTACGGACTGATTCTCTCTCCCTCCCGCTGTGACAGAAGATGCACGCTTTTGGAAGTGGACTCTGCCTCCCCCCCCCTCCGCCACCGCCGCTAACCTCCACGGAGCGCTGACGACGACGACGACGAACACGGTAGTGCACGTTCGCGAGTGAGGGCCAATTTCACCAACCACGGTTAACTTAACCGGCCGGTTATTCCATTGGAATTGACCAATCGCGTTTGTCGTTAAGCAAAATTAACAAATCCGATTGGTCAATTCCAATGGAATACCCGGGCGGTTAAGTTAACCGTGGTTGGTGAAATTGGCCCTGAGAGCGAGCGAGAGCGCCCGTGTAATGGCTTCTGCACACAGGACGCGGAAACGCTTGCCGCGCGGCAAGAAGCGACGCG
>NJRP01000025.1:1266733-1282228 GCA_003063835.1 Aphaenogaster floridana
GCGGTACGCTCATTGGATATCGCGCGTCGCGCGCGACTAAATCGCGCTGGTCTGCAAGAGCCATTACTCCAATGCACTCTAATTGGTTGGCGTCACCGGAATGACCGGAATTAACGTATTGGAGTGCATTGGAGTGAATAGGAGCAAGTTGGAGCAGGTGACGCGAACAAACCTTATATGGGCCATCTACAATGAGTCGCAGTCGTAAGAGTCGTAAGAAATTGACCAATCACAGTTCATTATTCTCCTTGCGATTGAAGAATATTGAACTACGATTGGCCAATTTCTTACGACTCTTACGACTGCGACTCATTGTAGATGGCCCTATATATCGATGATCCACTGCATCCGACGTCCGACGTATGTACGACGTCCGATAACCAATAGGAGAGTTTATTTTCTAGAGACTTTAATATCGCTAGTTAAAGTCTACGGTCCACTTGATGCTACAAATGCTTTGAAGTATTCTTTGATTGGTCAATTTGTAAAATTCTTTTTTCTGATAGGTCATTCGAACGCTTCAAAGCATTTGTAGCGTCAAATGGACCGCAGCCGCAGTGTGAATCCAGCAAATGAATAAACTAATTTACTAGTTATTTACTATTTGATATGCGTATCAAGTGCTCGGTGTAAACTAGGCAATTGTCGACCCTGCTGCAGATTCGAATTTTATAACGTAACTTCGTTAATCGTCAAAGAGATTTCGTATTTTGATGGGATAATTGCGAGATTAATTAGTAATTAGTAATTTTTGTATTAAGTTAAACTATGGCGGGCAACTGGATAGAAGTGATAGAATCGTTGAGGATGGAACTCGTTGAGGTGAAAACGGATATATCCACGCTCAAACAATTGATGCTGTCTTGGGCAGAAAGTGTGGATGAAATCGAAAGAAACCGTATTCAACGAATTAAGATATTTTCAGAGGACGGAATTAAAATTAAGGAATTAATATCAGAATTGGATGCTGTGAATGAAGAATTACGCACGGAGTCTAAAACTTTTGAGCACAAAAATAAGATATTGAAAATTCAGAGTATTTCGGTAAGTGAATATATCTTTTTTTTTATGCAATTTGGATACTTCGCTATCGCAAATATTCTTTAACAGAAAAAGCTGATACCGGAGATAAAGGAAGTCCTTCAAAAGATGAAACAATTGGTAGAAAAACGTAAAGTATATGATTTTAATTATATTTTATGCCAGCTTTTATGCTTCTTTTGACCAATATGTAGATATTAAGTGATCCTTAACTTTTAACACAGATGTCTGAAACAAACGCGATTATATTCACCACTTTTCTTATGAAACGAAAGAGATTTAATAGCGAAGTAGTCGACTCTGTGGCATGAAATACATTTGTCTATGAATGAAGCCAAAATCAGAAACAAAAATCCCAACCAAACATCCCAACACAAATGAGATTGTGTAAGTATATTTACTTTTAAAATAGATAATGTATATAGACATATATTGATTTATCTGGATATAGTTTTGCATATATTCATAATAAAACCTGTAATGAGCATTTTTAAATTTTCCTTTTATTCTTTTTATAGTCTTTTTCAGTTTTTTTTTATTTTTATTAAGAATATATATAACAATTTATATACACCTATCAAGTTTTAGTACAAATCAAAAGATTAAATGCATGGTTCGTATAATATAATGTGTAATAGACAAAAAGGATAAATAACCCTATCATTACAATAGTACTTGCGATGCAGAATAGTACGCAGCTTAAAATACTCGCGCCAATAGCCAATACTGTCACTGAAAATAATGCACACTTGCTTAGAGTCTAGTAACAGCAACTCTGTGACTAAAAATAAAAATGTGTCGTTCCTTACCTTGAACCATCATAAAACCAATAAATGCAAATACAGCACTGGTAACAGCAAATATAATAAACAGAAATATGGGTGTCAATAGCGACGCTATTGCGACAAAGGTAGCCACTTGCAGAAACGGATTGTGGGCGAACTGCTCCTTAAATCTGAGGATACACGTACGAACGCAGGGATGATGTAAAAATGTCTGGCATTTTTTTGCACGTTCTTCATCTGGAATTCAACATCAATCCTTGGTTCCACTTTCACAAACGATTAACGATGGAATAAATAATATAAAACACTAGTAACATGCTGCACAAATGCAGGAATACTTACAATACATGATTATTGAATTGTATATACAGTTGTCACTTTGTGTCTGAAATAAAATGATTTACGTTCATCCGTCTTAAACTGACAAGAGCATAAGTAAAATGTGAGACAGGATGAGAGACGCAAGGCTTTAACTCACTGCAGAGACGAACGTTGATAACGAATAAAATTAACTCTTGGTGCTTTCCATTTAGTGACACAAGTCTACACAAGTGTCATTCTGTCTTTGTTACTCATTGAACGCTAAGAATGATAGAACGACGTTTGTGCCAACTTGTTTCACTAAATGGAAAGCATCCTCTCTCTCAAGAAAGCTATTGTATATTTACCTCTGCCATTTTGTCCGTTGAATATTCCAAGTTCTTCAGAAGCAATTCTTAAACGCCGCTAAGTGCCTCGTGCATATCATGACTTGCACAGCGCAGTTCAGAAATGCCGGTTAAAGGAATAAATTAATGTATTTAATTCCTGAACATAGTGTTCTCTAGAGGCTAGACGTTTATCCAAGTCCGGAATTTTGAGTTTGTAAGCGACGTCGTTATTGAATCACATCTTATTGTATCGTATACATGTGCCAGTGTTTTCTTTCTCCGTCCTCTTTCCTCCTGCCTCTATTATCAGCATAAATGTCAAGGTCTGTCCAGGCGGATTTGCATAAAGCAATGCGCACAAGATCAATATCGCGTCTATAATTATCAATCTCGGTGTCTGATGTGAAGTTTTCACTGCGTTTCTTATATGATTATATAATCTATTGATATGTGTGTGTACACATATATATATATATATATATATATTTATATTTTATATCTATTTGATTTATATTTATATCCAAACCATATTTTTTAGGTGGCTGTGATAAAATGAGCGTTTGGATCTTTATCAAATGAAGCCCAAATCTGCGAAGAACGACGTCGACCAAACTCTGATTAATCAGTGATTATCTTATCAAGCAATGCCTGTGCTATCAACGTGAATAGAATTATTGACGTTTTGTTGTATAAAAGAAAGATTAGATTAGGAACAACGAACTATGTAATTAGAAATTTTGCTTTAAGCAAATCCGCCTATGTCATATTATGTTTATGGACTGAACTTGAGTGGTGCAATTATAGTAATTTACTAGATCGTAAGAAATCGCAGGAAAAAACGCTCCGCGTGCCTTTGGCTTAAGTTAATTTAATCGCGTGCTAATATGTTTATATATTTTATATAAAATTTTATACGATTATATTTGTTATTCAATTATATATTATCTGAAAAATTTTTAATTACAGAAATGGAAAAATATACATTGGAATAAATAATTAAAGTCGAAAAATTCTATAAAGTTTAATTTTTTTAAAGCGAAAATAAACAAATTGTTGCTGCATTTTTTATTATTATTAAAAAAACGTTTACGCATATGGTCACGTGATCGCTTGAAATCCAGCGTCAAGCGTCAAATGAAAAGGTACAATACCTGAATAGTCCAATTTCTGCGAAGAAAACTTCCAACAGTTGCAAAATGAGCGTTTTGCTGAACGCAGCCATAATTTCCGCAGCGCCTCGTAAGTTTGCGTTGAAAGCTTGTGAACCAAAATGAAGATGCGTAGAGGTTAGCACGACGCCACGTATGGATTTTGACAGATCGGCCGCACGTCAACAACGCCAAATATGCGCGTGAAAATCACGGCGTGCTCTGACGAAACGTCGACGAGAGTTGATGCTCTAACACGGAATTTAAAGTCGACGAGCTAAACGAGTCCGCGAACAATGCAGTTACAGATATCGCTGGGCACCCCGTTTGACGACAGGACCGCTACGTCCTGGTCGAGGTATAATCGGGAGGATACGTCGATCACCGATTTTCCAAACGACGGAGTCGCTGATTCATTCATTATTTACAATGATTTTAACCGGACTCCGATTAATTTAGTCAATGACTAACTTATCAAGCAATATCTTAATTATCTTATCATTAGAAGTACTGAGCGGTCGTATTTGACGGTCCCCATGTTTTTAGATTAATATAAATATTTTTGCATAAAAGATAGGATCTTGACATTTTTTGACTTTTGTATTATGAGTTAATAAAAAGTTAAAAAATTTCAAAAACGTATCTTTTTTGCTCAAGAAATATAATATTGATCCGAAAAATGGAAATAGCCAAAAGTACCGCTCGGTATTTCTAGTATTAACATGGATAATTAATTATTAATTTTTTGTTGTTTAACATATGAAAAAGCAGATTAGATTAGGAACAACAAATTATGTAATTTTACTTTGCACAATTTTGTCAATTAAATTAATCAGAGTTTGGTCAAAATTACTTTTATAATTGTTATTACAAGTGGCACTGTTAGGATCGGAATGTAAGAAGTTTGTTTTGTTCAGGAAGGAGAGGCAGAAATGGTTCATGTCATTGCTGTGCGGCACATGTCTGATATATGCCACACGTACGTCCGTTCCCTTGTTGATACCTGTCATCAGTCAAGAAAAGAATTGGTCAAAATCTGACTCAGGCATAATACTCTCGAGCTTTTTTTGGGGCTATACATTGACACAAGTGGCCAGTGGCTATATTAGCGACAAAATCGGTGGGCAGAGAGTACTGTGGATATCTGCCCTTGGTTGGTCAGCGACGACCTTCTTCATGCCAGAAATCATAGAATTCTTTTCCGAGGATGGAACCTCTGTTTTGCTTGTTGCAGTAATAAGAATGATAAACGGAGCATTCCAAGGTAACTTTCAAGCATTGCGCAGGGGCACTGAAGGCAATGGAGGATAATACGACACCTGTCACTTACAGGAATGCATTTTCCTAGCATGATTAGCTTGATCAGTCAACGCTTGCACGAGGCAGAAAGAGCCTCCTTCTTTAGCTTATTAACGTCAGGATCTGCTCTGGGCACACTACTTACTGGGTCTTTAGGCTCGTATCTTCTGGAGAATTATAACTGGATGACTGTCTTTCGAGCGTTAGGTACAATGTAATAGTTTACATAAATTGATGTCAAATTAATTCAAGAATCATAGATAAAAGATGGTAGTTTTGAAACAAATCATATAAGAATAATTTAATAGTTGAATGCATCTCTTTGTTAATTTTAATTTCAAGCAGAAATGAGATAAAGTGAGAAATTTTTGTGATGCTTATTAATTTACTTATATAGGGGGCATGAGTTTGGCATGGACAGCTTTATTAAGCTACCATACTCTGCCTTTTAAGGAAAAATCAGCTTCTACAAAGTCGACCACTGGCTATACTTTGCCTTGGTCTAAACTTCTGTCACAACCTCCTTTCTGGTAATTATGATGCATGGAATGTAATATTGTCAATTTGTGGACTAGAAATACAAAGAGAGATTTTTATAATTAATTAGTCATAGATATTGCAACTTGATTATATTCCTCTGATACTTTGATTTTTGAGATTCTTGATTTTCGAGATTTGAAATCTCAAATTCTTGGAATCGCAGTTCTTGGAAATGTGCAAAAATTCTTGGAATTTTAGATAGTGCAATCTTCTTGCCGATTATATTTTCCTGATACTTTGTCGTTTTCGGACTTTTGATTTTCGCGATTTGAAATTCCGAATTCTCGGAATCGCAGAAAATTCTTGAAATTTTAGATAGTGCAGCTTCCTTGCTGATTATATTCTCCTAATATTTCGTCGATTTTTAAGACTTATGATTGTACCCGAAAATAACGAGAGCTTGAATTATTTATATATAGCTTTAGCTTGCATAAATGCTTTAATTCTGAATCTTTCAATTGTGAAAATTATACAACACATTATGCCCATAAGATTTTATAAATATTACATGCTTTATAAATTGATTGTCCCATCTGTCTTTGTGACTATTAATTGTGATTTTCAGGTCCTGTGTTATTGGACATGCTTGCCAAAATAACTGTTTCTTTGTGTTACTCTCATGGATGCCTACATATTTCCATGACACATTTCCTGAAGTTAAGGTAATCTCGTTATCTAATTTTTATTCAGTTATTGCTTAGAAAGTCTATGGAAAGAAAAAGCTAAATAATAACTAAATATATTTGTAACATTGAAATAACATAGTAATCTTTTTCTTGCTATATCATGACAAATAACTTGAATTAATAGGGTTGGGTTGTAAATATGGTGCCCTGGCTATCGATGCTACCTTGTACATTCTTGGGGAAAGCTCTGTCAGAAGAGATGATTAGAGCCGGATATTCTGTGACTGTGACACGCAAAATAATTCAGACGATTTGTTTCGTCATCGAAATTGGAAGTCTGTTATTCTTGAGTAAGTCCGGTACTTGATAAGCAAGGTTTATAAGTTAAATATTGTACTGTATAATGCTGTTATTTACATCATATATATATGTTCTTTGCAGCGAAAGTGGAAAGTTTTGAATATGCAATACTATGCCTTGCGTTAATTATTGGTGGCTCAGGCTTCCATAATAATGCTATCGCTGTAAATCCCTCAGATCTTGCACCAAAGCACTCCGGCAGCGTATTCGGTCTAATGAATACTGTCGGCGCGATACCTGGTATGTAATTAATGTAAACGATTACACGAATAGTTTATATATTTTCTTTTTCTTTTCAGGTTTTCTCGGTGTATATTTTTCCGGAGACATTTTACACGTGACACACAGCTGGCCTGTTGTCTTTTTATTTATAGCTGTTATCGATGCATTAGGATGCATAATGTATTTATTATTCGGCTCAGGCCAAGCGATTATATAAATTATAAAATAAAAATAAATTTGTATTACATATTGACCGCGTTCTAAAACTCATTAAAAAAAAAAACAATTTCCCTATCTGCGTGTATTCGAATTAGAGACACGTCACACGATATAGGAAAATTATTTTTGTTATGTTAGGTAGTTTTGAATAGTTTTCTGTGTGTCAATTTCCAATGGCTGCGTTCAGCAGAAAAAGCAGCTTTGCAACTGTTGTAAAATTCTTTAACATGATTGGTTTATACACTTAGATCCAGAAGGAACTAAGGGCAAGAACCAATCATATTAACGAATCTTACAACAGTTGCAAAGCTGCTTTTTCTGCTGAACGCGGCCAATCTATGTGACTTCCAACCGTCATCAGGGCTGCGTTCAGAAATCCTACTTGACGGGTAGAGTAGCCTTTATTGACCAATCAGGACAAAAAAAACAAAAATTTCTTTTTCATGATTGGATAATAAACGCTACTGTACCCATCGAGTAGGATTTCTGAACGCAGCCCAGGCAACAATTATGGTATTGCGCACGTTTAATAATAGGTCTATTTGTGTTGCTTGCACTTCTCGCACTTCTTGCACTTGAAGCGAGATAAACATACGCGCTGGCGTTGAAGAAAAAAAGAACGAGAAGTACAAGTGCGAGAAGTGCAAGCAACACAAACAGACCTAATTGGTAAGGAAGAATGAGATGAACTTTCCGTCTATGGATATATAAATAAAATCGCAGATTCGTCAGAGATTCGCAGAATTCTAGCCTTTGTGACGTCGGCATTTTAATTTCCTCAGAAGTGAGTAATACTAATCATCTAGATGTGTTTCGCTTAATTCGCGAATCTGAAATACTGGTAGTATGTCAGAATGTCAACACACTGTATATTTATTAATTATACAAATTTATTGCAGCTTTTTTGCTTAATAATATATTTATCTATTGTTTCATAACCATTTACGTTACCGGCCTCAATATTTATTGATGAGAATACATATGGCATGATTTATTTGGATAGAACAGCCTGTATAAATGTTTGTCAATTAAATCTAGCAAATTTTATATTTTTTATTATTTTGATGTCATAATGATACAATTAAGACGATAACAAGAAAAAGAATACTAGACAGGAACTGGGATTACTTGATATAAATTGGTACGTCAATGATACTTGGATGCTTTGTTAATTTTGAATCTCATGATAATTTCAAATCTCAGATTTGAACTTTCAGAATCGCAATCTTGAAAATTTTCGTGATTTAGAGTCCCGAATTCTCGGAATTGTAATTCTTGAAAATTTAGAAAATTCTTAAAATTTTAGATAATGCAAACTTCTTATTCATTATGCTTTGCTGCAGGGTTGTGCCGTAGATTTCAAGATTACGTCTACATGGATTATTTACACGTTATCTACGTAATGTTTACACGAACTTTTTTCATGTAGACTATAAACAATGTAAACTATTATAAGTTGGATAGCATAATGCAAAGAAAGAACAATTAAATTATAAAATAATAAATGTATTTAACTGTAGTATTAATTATGAAGATATTTAATAGTAATTGCACCTGCGAAATCGAAATTGTAAACAAAATGCAAATCTCCGATATTTGATAATCCATAAATTACTGATTTACATAGATAGTTTACATAGATGACACGTTAAACATAATTTACATTGTCTACGTGCAGATGTAGACTACTGTATATTTTACGCGTAAACGCCCAACCCTGCTTTGCTGATACTTTATCGATTTTCCTGAATTTAGATTTTTGTATTCAAATTTCTAAATTGAAAATTTCAGGAATTGTGATTTTTAGAATTTTCGTTAGTTTAGTGTGTATGGGAATAGATGTGGAGGGTAAATTACAAAACAAGTGTTTTGAGAAACGTTAAGACGTTATGTGGATATTTTTCTAATAGTTCTATAAGATGTCTTCGAAATTTTAAGACATTTCTTAGGTAACTTTAAGATGTTCATATTGTCTGAAATATTATTGAAATGATGATTGCAAAATAATAATAACAAATTATGCTGATAACAGAAATGGCATTCAATGTGCAAGATTACAATATGGATGAGGAAGAAGATTCACAAGCGAGTCAATGGTATGGAGTAAGAGAAGCCACATTGTTTCTCGTTGACACTACACAGAAAATGTTTGAGATTGAACCGGAAACTAAATTCAGTCATATCCAAAAGTTTTTCAAAGTTGGTTATATTGCATATTTTTCTGGTTAATGAATTACATATAAATAAGTAATTGTCATTAATTATCCTTTTAGCTGTACAAACAAATTCTTCGACAAAAGTTAGCATGGAGTATGCAAGATTGGATGAGCGTGATATTATTTGGTACTGAAGGCAGCGATGCAAATTCAGCATGGAAGAACATTCAGACTTTACACGAACTCAGAGTTGTTACTTTGGACGATTTACAACGAATCAGAAAACTAAGTAAATATAATTACAATCACAAATGGAATAAACAGCGCGTTCTAGAATATGAATTACATCTAACGGTTTTTTGATTTTCATAGCTAAAAACGGCATGAAGGGTTACGAGAGTATGAAATCTGAAGTTTATCCGCTTCATGATGCATTGACATACGCCATGGATATCTTTTTAAAGATAAAAACAGTCCTCACCAAACGCAGGATAGTTCTAATCACTTGTCATACTCCTACACTCGGGGACGACGAAAAGCATCGCATCAGATCGAAGGCGGCGTCTTTGAAGGACTTGAACATTAAACTGCACGTAATCGGTTTAGGAAAGAATTGGGTGCACAATCAGTTCTACAAAGATTTAGAGATGCTGTCGAGGAAGACTGATATGGACGTTTACAAAACGACATCACTGGTGGATTTGGTGCAACAGATTAAAGCACCGTCCAAGAACATCGCGCGCTTATGCTTCCACATATCTGATGGTCTGGAGATTGATATGGTCGTGCGTACTCTGGGCAGGTAAGTTTTTTCACATTAATAAAAATAATAATTTTTGTAACGTTGTCATTAAATATTTGTACAAGTAAAAACGCAAGTATCATTTTATAGGAAACGTAGATGCTTGCAAACAAAGCCGTTAAGCAAAGCGACTAATCAAGTTTTATCAAGATCAACGTATTTTACGAGCGAATATTTTAATGAGGTATATATTTCTCACATAACGTAATCGAAATTTTTGCTTTAATTACATGTATAAAACATCTTAGAGCTTTGATTTCTTATTTCTAATTCGCTTGATTTATTATAGGAAAACAGTGACAGTGAGGAACTTGATTCTTTTATGATACCAGAGGAAGTTAATTTAGAAACTAAGGAATCCGTCGGTGGCAAAAAGCTGCGTTTCACGCAAAAGGAGCTCTTTCGGATAAAGAATATACATCCGCCAGCCATCAAGATAATCGGCGTGAAGCCTATACCAGATGATCTTTTCAGATACCATGTTAAACGGAAGTATTTCGTCAGAGCGGATTATGGTAGCACTCGTAAAGGTAACGCACATAATATACATAATACAATGATTTAATGTGCGAGATTTATGATATTGCAGCATTTTAACTACTAATAAAAATAATGTGGTCAAATGATCGTTATTTCTTTTCGTAGACAATTTATTGTTCTTTGGCGCTTTATTAAATAAATGTGCCAATAAGGGAAAGATGATAGTGTGCGCGTTCACAATGCGGATAAATACTCAAACTAATCTCTGCTACATGATTCCGAATGCTGAACTGGGCGGCTTTTATCTATCGAAAATTGCATACCAGGGTATATCTAATTATGCTTCACATAATAACGTAAAACAAAAAATCAAGATATTCTTTACTATATAAGCTTAAATTTATATTAGGGGACATAGGAGATAAGAGCGAAGCTATGATTAAATATGACATACAGAACTCTGTAACTGACAAAGAAGTTGCGTTGTGGAAAAAGACAATCGACCGACTCGATATGAACTATCATCCATATATGTTCAGATCTTATAAATTGGAGTGTCAAATACAAATAGTGGAGAAGTTAGTTCTAGACAAGGAACCCGGACCTCCGCCGATCGATTCCATCGAACAATCATGTGAGTAATATCAATTATAATAACAAATTGAGAAAGTTATATAGAGAAGGTAAAAAATTTCATTACTTACTAAACAGAAAAGCAATTTATATCGAATTGTAAGTTTATGCTAACTTTATTTTTAGTTTTGAAGACCTACAAGAAAACAAATGATTTAGTGCCTGAATTTAAGAACATGTATCCTGATGTAAGCAAATCCGATGGTCCAACAAAAGCAAAAAGGGCTAGAAAGACTAAGGAAACATAATTATTAAATGATTGCGTTAATATGTAGAATATAATGTTGCTTGATGAAAATATTTTTTATAACATGGAGAAATTGCATTTTATCTCTGAAAAGTAATTTTATTTTTATGATAAAGAGGAACACAAGAAAAATAGGTACTACTTACTAAGTATATGAAAGATAAAAATAGTTTTTAAACATATTTTATTTCACACAATAAAAATGCACTTATACCTGTGAAATTGTGTATTAAAATTTTGCTTTTTAAAATTAGATATTTTGATATGTCTGTAAGTATTATATTTTATTGCTGTCAGTCTTAAATATAGGCACTTAATTGAAGGCACCAAAGAAACTAATTTGCGATCAATGCACAATGTATGCCATGAAAATTTATATTGAGTACAGATTAAGAATTAATAGCTCGATTTCATTTAGCAATATTCAATCTGTTATTTGAAGCTATTGTCAAAATATCATTGTTTTATCAAAATAATGCTAGTTTATATATAGGAAGATAAAAATTGGTGGCGACGCGTGGTTCTGTGCTTACGCGACAGACTGGTCGGCAGGTCGTGAGTTCAAACCCAGCCTTCGCCACCCGTGTATTACGCATAAGATTCAGCGATGTAAATTTAATGTCTGCGTACCATAGAAAGATTAAGAATTACAGTTTCTCGATTAAAACAGGAAAGTGATTAAAAAGAAATATATAAAGTAAAGAAGTGCTTTCTTTATCCTGGGAAAGCTGTCCACTGGTATTATCTCGTGGTACTGTAACCCTCTTATTTGGGTTGGGGATATCCAATTGGGGATTAGAAGAAAGAAAAAATAAAAATTATTCTTGGCACCAAGATGATAATCACTCTTGACAAATTTAAATGCATATAACATTGTCGTCTTTTATATGTATATATAAAAATACATTGTTTTGTTGAAAAATATATCTATCAAAATTACAATTAATTCTGATTAGGCTGCAAAAAGTTAAGGCATGTGCAAATTCCATAACTCACACGAGATTCTACAACCACTATCTACATGTTTTGAAACTCTTATAAACTCTGTTCAAAATGTGCATTTTTAACAGCAGATATTACGGTAGAAAATTCGATTTTTCACACACTTTCAACAATCTTATATAAATATGTATCATAAAATAATTTAAATACAGAAAATTACTTAGATCCTACAATCGCGAATATATGTATTGCTGCAACGAATCAATGCGCAATTGCAAGGTATTGTCATTCGTTCCTCCTTTGCTCATGGGCGCCCTTACAACTTTTTTCAAGGGTGGCAGATTGTAAATATACTAGAAATGCTAAACGAATGTATTTTTAAACATTTTTTAAAGAACTAGTTGTACAGATTTTTACTTTTAATCGTATAAATTTCAAACAAAAAGTTATCTGGTTGCCAATCATAGAATCATTCCAAATTGAAAAAATAAAAATCCAAGAAAGGGGCATATGCCCCTCCTTGCCTCTCCTCATGGGCGCCCATGCCTCTGCTAGCCTTCTTCATTTCAAGCACGCGGGCTTAAAGTACGACACAGGTGCTTTTTTCACGAAAGGGATTGGACTTCTGCGACGAGAAGCCCACCAGCAGACAGTCTTCCTGCTCGTGCTCAGTTATGTACTTCATGATATCCTCAACGGCCTTGCTCACCGTGATCCGCTTCAGGGCAGCTTCACGGCGCAGCTGCTCCGTCACTTGACGTTGCTGTTGCAAATTCGTGATCACCATGTCCATAACAGCTGTATGCGTGACAGAAAAATAAAAGTATCAAACCGCGTCAAACACGACTAATCACAGGAGGGAAAACGAAGAGGCACATGAAGAGGGAGGTATGCCACGAATTCGAAGGCTAACCTGGACTTGGACGTACGATGCTCGAACTACGCTTTCACAGATCGCGAAGAACTCTCGACAACTCGAATCCGATTTCTCTTTGATTCTTTGTACCCTTTGACTGATTCTATCTACGCTTCCGCGATCCGTTGACCGTTCTTCGGTTCTCTAAATCTTCACGATTCGCTTTATCCTTCCTGTGCCAATCCCTCAGGGCGTGCCCGCATGTACGGCGAACCGCACGCGTGCGACGCGTTGATTGGCCGGCGAACGAGTTCCCGTATAGTTACGCGCGAATTCCCTACAGCCCGTATCAGACTATGGATTGGGATTGGGATTGGAATTTGATCCAAAGAATAAAAGGAAAATATAAAAATGCTCATAAATTACAGGTTTATTATGAATATGCAAAACTATATCCAGATAAATCAATATATGTCATATACATTATCTATTTTAAAAGTAAATATCAAACTTACACAATCTCATTTGGATATACCATTTACATCGGTTGGGATGTTTGGTTGGGATTTTCGTCTCTGATTTTGGCTTCATTCGTAGACAAATGTATTTCATGCCACAGAGAGTCGACTACTTCGCTATTAATCTCTTTAGTTTCATAAGAAAAGTGGTGAATATAATCGCGTTTGTTTGAGACATCTGTGTCAAAAGTTAAGGATCACTTAACATCTACTTATTGGTCAAAAGAAGCATAAAAGCTGGCATAAAATATAATTAAAATCATATACTTTACATATAAAGTTATGTACATGACTGTTAAAAAAAGGATACAGCCTTTAATACTATCCTTTATAGCTCGATAATCCCATTGTATCCCTGTTAAATCCTTATACAATTTCAACTTTTGCCTACGAAACGAATAAAACAATAACACAGCTAAAGAAACAAGGACACATTAATATACAATGATAATACATACTTTCCTTGCGCCAGCACTTGCTGATCTTGCAAATTTGGTTTAGTAGACTTCAAATTGATACGTTTTTCTTCCAATTGTTTGATCTCCTGCAAGAGTTTCTTTTTCTCCGCTTCCAGCTCTTCCTGTTAAAGAATATTTGCAATAGCAAAGTATCCAAATTGTATAAAAAAAATAAAGATATATTCACTTACCAAATAACCCTTCTCTTTCAATAACTCCTTATTTTTGTGCTCCAAAGTTTGAGTCTCTGTGCGTAATGTTTCTTTCATAGCAGCCAATTTTGATGTTAATTCCTTAATTTTAGTTTCGTCCTCTGAAAATATATAAGTTAATATAAAAAAAATATAACAACAGTCATTGTTCTATAACTTCACGAGGACTTCAAAGCAACAGGTAACATAGGCAGCTCATTGATTCTTTCTAAATTTGTTTCTCTCGTCCAAATTATTCTACATATTCACAAATAACAAGGTTTACCATTGAATCGTTGATTTTGGTTTCTTTTGATTTCATCCACACTTTCTGCCCGAGACAGCATCAATTGTTTGAGTGTCGACACATCCGTTTCCACGAGTTCCATCCTCAACGATTCTATACAGTTGCCCGCCATAGTTCAACTTAATATCAAAACTAATTAATCTCGCAATTATCCCATCAAAATACGAAATCTCTTTGACGATTATCGAAGTTACGTTATAAAATTCGAATCTGCAGCAGGGTCGACAACATAAGACTGAGCATTGGAGGAGTGGGGGTAGAGTGACGATAGAAAAGGAAGCACTCTTTTTGATGCTAGAGCTCTAGATTTACAAGAGTACCGCAAAAGTCGGACATTTTTGACCCAACAACAGGGCGCGAAATATAAACGAGACATAAACCGCTTTCCGTTATTCACTGTCAACGCTTTTTCCACAATTCTTTTAAGCCAGCGGCACACGATGCTTGTTTTCTTGCTGGATTGCTTGCGATTTAGTAAATTACTAGAAATCCTGCGTGCTGAATGGTGCAATTATAGTAATTTATTAGATCGCAAGCAATCCAGCAGGAAAAAACGCTCCGTGTGCCGCTGGCATTAGTCACACAACTTGACATCAGACCATAGAACTTATAAATATTATTTATATTATTTATAAGTTCTATGCATCAGACCACATTAGAGCTCTAGACCACATTAGACAGGTTATGTTATGCAGTTATGTCGTCTTTGTTATGTCGAGAAAGAAGGTTTGTTCGCGTCACCTGCCCCAACATGCTCCTATTCACTCCCATGCACTCCGATACGTTGATTCCGGTCATTCCGGTGACGCCAACCAATTAGAGTGCATTGGAGTGAGTAGGAGCATGTTGGGGCATGGCGACGCGAACAAACCTAGAGATAGGCCGGTATTCATAGTCGGTTCTTATTTTAAAACCGTCTTAAGTAATGTCTTAAGCCGTAAAGCCGTAATCAGACTAGAGATTGAGATTGAGATTGGATTGGAATTTAACCAATCCGGAGAAAGAAAACCAATCT
>NJRP01000025.1:1299533-1366796 GCA_003063835.1 Aphaenogaster floridana
ATAGTGCACATGCGTTATTTTTTAGGTTATTTTACAAGCACGCAATAAAGTCGCCCAATTAAACAATATACGATATTTCTCGCAAGAAGTGAACGAGGCCACAAATATAGAAAAGTGTAAGTACACAATGGCATCAAGAAAATATTTGCAAACATAAAAAAGAATAATTGTAATGGAACAATTCACATTTCTACTTGTATGCAGAATATAGAAATTATTTAATACCACTATTTTTAAGATTAAGTTTTTTTTGTTTTTCCATAGGTGTAAATAATGTAACCTTACTCGGAAGGATTGGGTCAGATCCTCAGAAACGTGGAAGCGCTGAGCATCCAGTTGTGATATTTTCTCTTGCGACGCATACGAATTATAGATATGAATCAGGTACATATAAGCTGGATTCCGTAAAGCGCATATATCTATAGCATATGTAACGTTTACTATAGAAAAATTTGCGCATATGCGCTTTAAGGTATCCACCCATAATCGACCTAACTCTCTGACTTTTGAAGTTTTTAAAGCGTGCAATAATGTTGTGAGAGAGATCAATTGAATAATTTATATTGAAGTATTTATTTATTTTCAGGTGAGTTTATGCAAAGAACAGACTGGCACAAGGTGTGTGTCTTTAAGCCTAATTTAAGGGAAGCTGTATATAAATATTTAAAAAAGGGTCAACGAGCGATGGTAAATGGTAGGATAAGTTACAGTGAATTCAAAAATGCAGAAGGAAACGTATCCTCCAGTACATCTATCATAGCAGACGATATAATATTTTTTCAGTAAGAAGTTTTGTGTAAACAATACATATATTTTCTCTTTTTCAATAAAATTAATGCAGAAATAGACATTTCTCTTTATTCCGCAATCCATATAGACAATTAGATAAGTAAGAATGACTTGCGTTCCTATAAAATATTCTTGCTTACGAATTTCAAATATTCTGAATTTGGATATTCCTTGCAGCAATTAAATTGATTAAACACTAAATATTGGTGTCTAAATGATTTATGTTAGATATATTGATGATTAGTGTCTGAAAAAAATTTATTTTCAGCAGATTGTATTTTGGATGAGTTGAAAGAATAGTATACGTACCTCCTTAATAACTAAATAAGTCTATATTTACAACATTCATTTTTTCATGTACTCTTCATATAACAACTTATATAATAAAACAGCTCTAATTTCTAGAATTTTACATGTTTTATACACGCGAAACGATATATAAACTTCTTCAATCTTAGACGCATATGCATTGTTTCGCACTACTATCATGTCTTCATATATGCTGTTATATATATATATATATATATATATATATATATAACACATATACACATATAAATATATATATTATATATATATATTTATATATTACATATATATATATATATATATATATTTATATAAATATATTTATAGATATATATTTATTCATTTATATATAAACACTTCCGTTCCTCTGACATTTGTCCATTTGAAAATTATTTACACGATTGTAAAGACAAAAGATGTACATATATATATATATATATATATATGATGATATATATTTTTAATATATATACATATATCATATATATATATATATATATATATATATATATATATATTTATATATGTATATATGTGTATCTTTATAGATATATATATCTCATCTCTCGATAACATCACGCAATTTCTAGACAGACGTTTCATCTAGATGTAAGATGTACACGCGTTTTATCCAGATAATAATTCCTATTTAACCATGTAACTCTTTCTGCGTTATATAGGCCGTGTTCCGATATTCACTGCCAGTACTGAAAATCTATAGTATAAGTAATGTGAACTATGGATTTTCAGTACTGGCAGTGTATATCGGAACACGGCAATAGTATAGAGATCACAGTATACAAGAAGCCAGATATATTTCTCAATATGTCATTTATGTCATACCTGTCTCATTCATACTCCCTCTTTCGCTCCCACTCATACTTCAACTCTCTCGTGTTTTCTCAATTTTATATTTTCAAGTGCAAAAATACAATTAGCAATCTTCTTAAAATCTGTTTCCTAATTGTATATGCGTCTTGTTTCCTCACATTTTCTCTACCTCTCTCGCGGACTTTCGTGGTTCATTTCGTAGACAAACCTCGGATAAAGAGTCGTGGAATGTAAGCCACAATCACACAGGCAACAAACATAGAAATTTCGAATATAAATTTTGATAGTAAAATATATGTATATATTTTTTTCTATAGATAAATTTATATATTCTAACTCTGGCCCCGAATTTCCATAAAATTCTTGCACTACTCTTCTAATATTCATCTTATCTTTCGTTTGCATTTACAATTCATTAATTCAATTTATATACAGTTCCTACAACGTATAATCGATTACACGACACTCGATTATGGCGCGTTCTTGATGTAACGCGTACATCGAGCACAAGGGATACAATATTGGTTCCAAAATTGTGATATACCGAGTTTTTTTGGAACAGTCGACTAAATACATAAAACGTTCTCTTATTAAACGGCAATTATTCTTGGCACAAATACGTCAAAGTAACGGAGAACCGTTTCGGCGCATATACAATAAGAGCTTGAGAAAATCCAGTTAAACCTTTCTCTTAGAATCTATATACTCCATAGATATACACAATTATTGAACTGTCGTGAAGAGATTTTGTCAAGCTCTTTGTACTCCGGAAACTATAGAAACATTAATAACGTAATTTTTCTGTGATGCATTACACCGAATGTTTCAAATCAAATAGAGTCTCTCTTTGGGTTCGACCTTATTCATGGACTACGTTTCGCCGAAAAAATAAAGTCGTACATCACAGAATATATACTTAAAGATTAAGGAAAAAAAAAGAGAAAAAGAGAAACGCGTAAGAAAGGAAAGACCTGGTAACAGTTCTCCTTCTGGCATTCTTTGTACATTGAATCGTCGTGTGTATATTCTTTAAGTGCACCCAAGACTATACGTTTCATACACATCTCGTCGTTGTAAAAGTGGAAAGGAAATTGCCCGGTATGGATGGTTCGCCCCGTTACGAGGGGACGGGAAAAGGGATAGGGCGGAATATCCGCGAAGAATCAGCTTCACATCGAAGCGTGTCATTATCGGCACTCAATGCGAATCTATGTGAGAGCGGGGGAGAGGGCAGGGAGCGAATCGTTGTCCGATTTGCACCGTGAGGGGATATTGATGAAACACATCTTCTTGCGCTTCTTATCGCACTCTTACACAACGACGAAAATGAAGAGGATTTTTGCGTGATTGCAACTTTAAATCCCCGACAAATACATAGAATTGGGCATAGGGCATCAAATTTAATTTCTTGATCTCTATCAAGAATCCTTCATCCCTAGAGCGTCAATGTGCTTCTGCGAATTGAATAAACGTGAATGCTCGCGCTTGCATTCTATCATTCTAATAATTATCAGAATTCTCAGAGTCTCGTAACATGTTCAAGATCGTAGCTTTGTGTCACGTTTCGTTCTACGATTTATATTTCGAGCGTCCTATGATTTATTAACGATTGCATTCGACAAAATCCCGAGCCATACTTTTCTACAACAATCATCACTGGATTTCGAGATTAGATGTCTTCATTTTCATTATTCTCGCATCTTTCCGCGCCTTCGTCGACGAATTATGCTTTTCGGATTCCGTCTTTTCCCATCTTGAAGGCCTTCGCGCAGATGATACCATAGAAATTCAACGAATCGACAAACCGGACGGAATCGATGCTCGCTTCATCGATCTCCGATTTCACTCCGCAATCCGTCGATCGGTTGTCGATGTGGAAACCTTATCATCGAGGTTATTTTGTCGGCTCTCAGTCCGCCGTGGTGCGATTATGATTACGCACGATCATTGCGTTCCTACCATCGCTAGGTCCCGCGTCACTTCCTCTCTTCCGGTTCCTGATTGGTCTTAACGAGATTGTACGCGTGACTTCTGTACTTGGCAGGTGGGTCGTGCAGCGACAGGGGCTGCTGTTGCTCGCTCGACGGCTGGTTCATGCTGGACATCGAGAGGTCCGTCGGCATGTCCGCTTCCGTCTCTGCCTCGGGACTTTCAGAAAAAGCCCTCTCCTCTTCCGGTTCCGACTTTATTCGCATCTGATGGCGCAACGATGATATGTTCTTGATGTTCTTCAACTCGATCGAATTACGCAGGAATCTGTAAAGAACAGATGCCCCATTGAATACTTTTTGCCCGAAAACAATTTTTACATATTCTAAATGCGGAATTTATATTTCTAAAGTTATTATTATTGCATTATAATAGTAAGCAGCAAAGATAGAGAAGATTCTGATATTAATATTTTATTGAAATTATTTCAAAATTAGCAAATATACTTATCGTACTGTATCTCTATATTTTTAATATTTTTTAATAACAATGACAGATTAATTATTTATTGTAATAATACTCACTGATAACAATGTCGTTCGCCTTGGACCTTCCTAAGTATGTTCACACGGTAATAATAACGTAAAGCTCTGCTCATTTTGTCGTAATTCATGGAGAGATGATTTTTCTGGATGCCCCAGAGTCGCGCCAGACCAGGCGGATCAACGATCTTGAAGACGCCGGTTTCCCGACTTTTCCATGAGATGTAATGCTGGTACCGTTGCGCGGGGTCGTTCAGCAATTGCTGAAGGAAGTCCCAGAGCAGTCTTCCGTCTAAACAGAACGGCGGAAATTGTGTTACACTGTGAATAACAGTCATGGGAAGATTAAAGCAACGGTATTTCGAGATTCTATATTTAATAAAGTGTTCTATGCTGTTGCGTGTCGTCCAAATTAATTAGCAACTAAAAAATGCAAAAGATATCAAAAGGAAAATTATGGCATCTCTTAGCTGTCTCTATGATGCGTTCGTGTTGTCTAAAAGGCAACGAGCTACTTTTCGCCGATACACCTAAAAAAGTCGTAAACAAGGGCGTCCGCAGGATTTTTTCCATGGAGAGGGCACGATTCAAAATGTTACTTGCAGAATTAGAATACTTATAATTTGAAATTTATACATTTTTTGTTGAAAATTATACACCTAATCCTGCAGAGGATCGGTAAGCACAACTTGCCCTTCCTTTATTTAAAAGGAGAGCAAATACTTAATTTTTTGCTAATTCCAGGGAAGAGGCAAATGCCCCCTCTTGCCCTCCCCCCGCGAACGCCTTTGGTCGCAAACAATCGCAGATACTAACTGGTGTTGGGCTCCGACGAATCGCTGGGGAAAAATTCTCTGGTCGCGCTGGCGGTCGACCGGAAGGCACCGGGTGTCAGCGGCATGAACTGATGCGGTAACGTCGGGCTCGGCTGGTCCTTGACGCTTACTTCACTGAGTCTCTGGGCCGTCAGAGCGGTCGGCGTGGCCGGTGGACTGCTGTTGCCGCTCGACACCTGATGAGTGTTGTCCTCGTCCGAGTCGCTTTTGTAGACTTGTGTCTGATTCGCGTCGGTCGCGTGGCTGGGCGAGCCCGACTGGCTGTCTACAGACGGCGCTGGCGATAACGTCACCGAGTTGGCCGACATCAACGAGGCGAGATTCGAGGCGTACGGTGGCGTCTCCGTCCACGTTGGCGTAGGCGGATGCGAATGTGGACTCAGCGGATATGTGGACGGTCTGGTCGGTGTCACCGGACTACTCGGCAGGCATCTCTGTAGCTGATTGTAATCGCGCACCAGCATGGTCAGCACGTTGTGCAACACGTCGCCGGCGCCCGGACACCTCTCGCCCATATCAGCCTTGGTCAGCAGGCACAGGGCCTTGCCGTTCATCTGGAACATGTCCATGTCGAACGGCTGCAGGTCGAATTCCCGTTCAGCCCACCGCAGGAACGACGCTACATCCTCCCGCGACCACAGTCTAGGGTCGGACACTGAAAGGAGAGAAGATGCCATTGGTTGTATACGCGGCGGCCTTTGTAACCACTATGCGGTTTAACATCGTCTATAATTAATTCGCTGATTCCTTTAACGAAATCAATACAACAACGTATTAATATTATTAACAACGTATTAATCCTAGACTAATAGGAAGGAGTAATACGTTACCCCAGTCGACCTTCTAGCTTTATTTTTGCTTTTTTTCGGAATTTCTTTTTGTTCAAACAACTTTTTTGGTGTTTTAACTTTGAATAAATAGTATACAACATATACCATTCTCTTCCTTATTAAAAAAACAAAGAGATTTATCTATATTAAAGTTTTTTTACTGATAATAGAAAGGATTGTGCCATGAAGAAAAGCGCGGGGTAACGTATTACTCCATCCTATCAACAGTGGTAAAAAAAAGATCCTATTAGTCTAGGGTTAATATGAATAATACGAATTAATCTAACATAAGAAGAAATCGAAGCAATTGAAGTTTGATAAGGGAAATAGTTTTAATCTTTTAGCTTTTCGTTTTTACTCAAGATAAACTTTATTCACACAGAAATTCTATGAAATCAGAAATCGGTCTACGGAGTTAAAGTTTAATTTTATAAACTTATAAAAGGAAACGTTCTTAATTTTATAACACTTACCCAAACTCGATGGCAGATGAGTTTTGCAGTCTAGAAGGGGACTGGGTGGCGGATGCGTCGTAGGCGGGAAACCCATCGAGGGTCCGTATTGAGCCCTCCAGAGGGCCCAGTCCGGACTGAAGGGCAAGGATATACCTGGGGGCAACCGAGGCTCCATTCCGGCTATTCCGCCCGCGGCGGAAACCGGCGGTAGCTGCGATATCTGAATCGGTGGCAGCAATTTCATAACACGCCCTCAGATCTGCCGGTGGCTACTGCAACAGAAGGAACAAGTCGAATTTATTAACACGTCTGATTTAAAAAAATCTTCTCTCGTAATACGCGCAAATCTCGTAGTAGCTTGATTATATGCAAATGTAAACCATTTGCACATGTCTATATCATCTTGCAAACATTTTATATTTGTACGAAATAAATACAGCCAAAAGTATAAAGCACCTATATCTTTTTTCATTTATCTGAAAGTTAAAAAATTGATTTATGGTACTCGCTGTGAATTATTCTTTGTCTCGAGAACCCTTTAAACTTATGTATAATGCCGGTAACCAATAGGAAACAATCTAGGTAAAAGAATTTCAGATAAATGAAAAAAATATAGGTGCCTTATACTTTTGGCCAAGGTACAGCTTCGTGATTTAATAATTAGTCCAATATTTTGGCACCATTCCAATATCATTCTTCCCTCACAAATTATGATTTCATTAAATCCTAGATGTAACATTATCGTTTGATCTGCTTAGCGAGCGCGTAACGCGAAACGACATCAGCGTCATTTTGACGCTACAGGCGCACGAAAGTGATCTCTATATTTATTTGCGACTATGAAGACACGACGTTGACGTAAAGTGCAATCTTCCGTATCTCTACCGTCGAAAATCGATCTCTGATATATAGCGCTTTACCCCGTCTAACGATCGGCTCGCCGATGTAGAACGACGGAAGATAATAGCGCCAGATTACAGTTTCTCTCACGTCGGCTTCTTACAACGTGGACGTGGAACGAGCGAGATCGTGTGGTTCGAGAGGAGAGGAAGAAGATGAGAAGAGGAGGGAAGAGAAGCGTCTCGACGGCGGCGTTTCGAAGCGTCGTCGTTCTCCATTTCCTGATCGGCGACTGGTTCGCAGACGTTCATCGACTATTAGCATAGAATGTGGAGGCATAAGAATGAAAGCCGGCAGGAAACGCGGATTTACATAACGTATTTCCATCGACGTCGACGAAGCTATTTCCGTTCCCGACGTCGGCTCGCGGAGACCCCAGACCGGCTAAGCGAAACTCCTTATAGCGCACGGCCAACGTCGAGACTCTCAGTTTCGGACCCGAAAGCGAGTTAGGCTGCTCATTTCGAAATCTCTTCACTTAATTGCTTCCAGAAGTTCAGTCGTTTAATTGTTATCGCTTGCGATATACCGGAACTAGGAGTGTCTCGTAGTTTTAAGTAAGAACAGTCTTCGGCTTCAGAGAATTCGTCTTTAACCCTTTAGAGCATCGATTCCGTTTGAGTAAAATTTACGATCCACGATCACAAGTGACTTGTTTAGCGAGAACACCATTGTTTTAGGAATTGAGATAGAGAATCTAGCTTCATATAAAACGGATCAAGAGTACTATATACCGACACAGAAACACTACTTTATCAATACAAAACATTTGGGAAGAACTCAAAGTGAATGTACATTGGGCCTTAAAGGGTTAAAATTCAGTCTGTTATTTAAAGTTCATATCAGTTACTGTAGGATAAGAGTTACACATAGTAGAACAGCATCGGCTATGCGGAAGATCTCGCAATAGCGTTACGTTAGAACGTAAACAAAAAGAAGCTAATTGGAAAGGTAGTATAAAACAACGTAGCTTCTTCATCTCGGTAATGACACTATTTGCACGGTAATCATATGTTTATAATCCTTGTACTTAATTAGATACTATTAGATACAGAATTATTAACGTATCGGAGCACGATTGCGCTCAATACCGCGGCACGTTATAGCTTCTTACACTTTGACTCGTGACATTGTAACACGAAAAAATAGCGGTTGCGATCTGATTTAATGTGCCTCGTAACAAGCGGGCTTATGATAGGAAAAAGCCTATTGACGTCACTAAGCGTTCGATATTATCGAGGCTACATAAAATTATATGTGACGACTATTGTAGTATGGTACTGTTATGTCGCTTTATACATATTTAATAATATCGCTGTTTTCGAAACAAACAATACCACATTCTGTGTCTTAGAAAAATATGTTTAGATACAAACACAGAATACCTTCATTTTAATTTATCTTCCCTAATTACTATTTCTTTTTAATCACTGCATTTAATACATCGGTTACTAGCATAAATAAACATAAACACAGGTACAAGTTAATTTTAAATCTCTTTAAAAATAAAGCCAGTCTGCGCTACTATTTATTTGGTTTCTTTTTCGTTCAAGATTCGGCGATCGATAGATTCCGGAATATTTTCAGCAAAAGACTCTCCTTCGTGACACTTCGAAAAATAATCGGAGGAAGCTCTCGGCGGCACAATTGCGGCGCGGTGCTCGCTCGAGAAGAGAAAGAGAGAGAGAAAGAGAGAGAGAGAGAGAGAGAATTGCCCTGAGGGAAGAAGGCAGGAACCTCGGCATGCGAAGGTCGATGTGCCGTTGTCTCGCACCAGGAAATCCTGGTCGTTTCTTCGGTCTCCCCCCTTCTCTCCTTTAAATACCGCGAGTAAGCGAGCGGCCTTATACTCAGGTGCTCCTTTCGGTTGGCGATTTTTTTTGCGACTCGTCTAATTAAAGCGGCTACTTGAAGCGGCGTCGAGGGATGAATTTGAGGGATCATCTTCGCGTCGCACCTGCCTCGTGACGTTGCTCCTGCGTGCTTCTCGGTGACTATCACTCCGAATTACAAGATGAAGAAAGAATATGAAAAGCTGTGGTGGTCAACGATTTAAAATTGGTCACTTTAGGAGATAAAATTTCAAAGTACCAGTTTCGCAGTTTCGATATATGACTGCAATTTCGACAATTTCAGCGTATCGGAATGCGCCCTCGAGAGATGGAAGGAGCGATAATTGCGCGACGAGGCACATTTTTTTCCCCTCGATCGCAAGGAAGGTAACAAGAAAACACCGGATTCTGCGGTTCCGTTCGCGTGTTTCTCCCGCGAACGTTCTTTTTCTTTTTTTCTTTTTTTGAAAGAAAGGAGAACCGATCGTTCCGCGAATCGCGGCGGAAGCGACAGCAAAAAATTGCAACCGCGACGCCGCTCGCGACTTCCGGTACGCGGCTGAAGGACGGAGAACGCACCGGAAGCGCGTTCGATCGCGACGAGGTAACATTGACATTTCCGCGTTGCCTATTTCTTCGCGCCACGTCACGGCATGTTTGCGTAATATATGTTTAAGTTCTTCAAAACTCCTGAGAACTTGAAGAGCTCTTCATTTTCAACATGAGTCTCAATTATTCCTCTCTTTTATGAATTTTAATATAATTTTAGTTACATGACGTAACTATATATTATATTTTAAACAAGATAAGATAAAAGATAAATGTGCTCAATGTTGCTAGATTTAATTACAATTTGATTGCTTTTATCGTTTTTCTTATTATAGTTGTCGATAGAAACAAAAGAATAGTTTTAATCAAATTTAAACAAATTCACGAATCAGATGAATTCCGTATTCTCTCTTTCATTTCTTTCTTTCCATTTTCTTATCGTTTAAATTTTTCTTTTCCTCAGTTTTACGTCTTTTCTCTTTCCGAGAAACTTCCTTTTCCTGTTCCCCTCTCTTTCTCTTCTTCATCCCGATATTTCCTCTCTCCTTTAATCAATGCAATGAAGTTCCCGTCACGTGGAGGACCTGCAGTGACCTTGATTATACCGTCTTGTTTACGATCGATCTTACAACTTAACGACCGGGTTTCCCGACGTGAAAAAGCTCTCGACCGATCGCCGTCGCAAATGTGTTTATGTTGTCGCGTGTCGAATAGCTCGGAAGTCTTCACGTAGAAGCGAGTGCGATAATCGTTCGCGTGTAGATAACGGCAGCTCAGGTAGTAACTGTCACTCGCCAGCACGCATCGTGACAGCCACGTGTTTCGTAGCGCCGACACGTAAATATTACCGGAAGCGACCTTAATTCGTCCGGTGTCGGCGCGAACGAGCCACGTAATGAGCAAATTAAGAGAATAGAACATGCATGCGGACGTATGCCTTAAAGCAGAGATGGCCAAACGATCGATCGTGATCGATCGGTCGATCGCGGACACTCGGACGGTCGATCGCGTGGCAACGTGAAATTCGCAATACAACAGTTGTAATTATAATGTAGCCATTATTAATTTAATTATTGCTGTTTTATGCCCAAACGCTATACAAACACAAAATACAAGAAACATGCTTATTTCACATATAAACCTAGATCGTTGCGACAGGGAACAGTAGATCGCGATGGGGTGAGGAAGTTGAAAGTAGATCTTGGTGCTTCTAAGTTTGACCACATCTCTTTCTCTCTCTTTCTCTCTCGCTCTCTCTCACTTTAAGCCTATGTCAGACTATGCATTGGAGATTGAAGATTGCGAATTGGAGATTAGAATTCAACCACTCAGAACGAAACGAATTAAAATTAACTTATCTGATTGATCAAATTCTAATTTAATCTTTAATTCACGATCCTCATTCTCCAATGCATAGTCTGATACAGGCTTAAAGCGTGGCATTACCAAAGCACGCTTTGCGCTAATATTAACGTCTTGTTACGCCAGCGCGAGGATAAAAATACCGAAAAATGCATGCATTCAATAGTAATGATATTCGCAATTCATCTCTCGCGTCTTTGAATTAGCGGTTTTTTTTCCCCTGCGACGAGACGCGATGATTGTATTTAAATCGAACCGACCGCGTGTTGAAATGCATGAGATGACACCACGTGCTTCTCATGTGAAACGCCGCAATCTGCGCGCAACGCGGACGGCACGTCGGCGAAAAACACGCTTCGCGGGGCGAGCGTTAAAACGTAAAACGTAAAATGTAAAACGTTTTCTCCACCCCGGGCGACAATTTAATTCCCGTCAGTCAAACACGACGCGCCTCGGGGCCGTAATCGGTCAGCCGGCGGGTAAAGGATCCGTGATTAGACCTCGTCGTACCCACGTTGTCGTCTCGGTTTCGTCGTCCTGCAGGACGACGTTGCATTGCCACTCGTCGTCGTCATCGTCGTTGTTGTCTTTCTTCGTCGATCGTCGCGGTCCCCTTAATGTCAGAGGTTCGTTATGCCTTATTCATATCGGCCCGCTGGCGCACGTACACACAAACGACCGGTTGCGTAACCCGCGCATGAGGAAACGACATGTGCGATTTGTTAAGATTAACACGCACACACGTACACACACGCACGACACGCATACACTCGCTCGCGATATCACCCGACTCGGCACCATTGTTGCGCGATCCGAAACGAGTCGTCGACGATGACTTTCTTGATGCATATACTCCTACGTGATACGAAATCTTGGGCTGCATGCACCAGCGAGTGATAAGCGATAAGCCGTATACGGGTAGGATCGTATGTTAAAAGTAATTCGAACGTACAATGTAACGGGTTTGTAGTTTTGTACGTTGGCGATGAAGACGCAGAGAATAATGCACGGCCAATTGAGGATTTGGATACAATAACAACGTAGTAGATTTAAGTTATTTTGAGAAATTGAAAAGTAAAGTTTTAAGTTTGAATAACTGAACAATAAACAGTAAAGTAAGGTTAAATATTATTTTTTCTTCTTAATAATCAGATAAGGCATTTCAAAAAATTATGCTTGAATATCTTGATAATCTTGTAAGATTATAAAAATATAATAAATTAAATTTTTTTAATATACGCTGTTATTGCATAGAATGTAGGAGTATTATATAAATACAAGTTTTGACTATAATGTATCAGCTAAACATGGATGCACTATGATGTGGAAAACAGGTTGGAATGATCTTTTAAATTAATTAACATTATTATGATTAAGTTTTAATACTTAGATTTTAATACTTTTAGATGCCATTTTATCCTATTCATGCTGCAGATACGGTATTGCTTTTGTTTCTTGCAATAACAGCATAGTGGCATTGGTTTCTTTAAGTTCTTGACCTCTAGGAGCTACGGATGGAACTTGTGGCAGCTTGTGTCGTATAGCAGAGGATTTAGATATTTCGAAAACGATGCTTATACAACAGTTGTGTAAATTGACTAACGCTGTTATTATATCCAGGTCCTCAATTATTAATAATAAATTAATTTACTTTATAAGATATTTATCAAGAATCCCTCGTCGATAGACATACCAATCTATTCCTAACTTATATATTTTATATCCGCGCGCTGAAATAATCAATATCTCGCGACGAATAGAAATCACAAAAGAAATCTGCGTAAAGTAGAAAAACTTAAAAAATTAATGGACCAATTAGAATCGTCAAGGATCGGTACTGTAATGAGCATGAGAGGCGTCTTTAACAATATCTTCTACGAATGAGTCTTCTACCGATGATCTCGCAAGAAATTACAGTCCGAGCAGTGTAACAACTTCGCTCTGACGTCGGTGTCTCCTCGGGTCGAGGAGGAAGTAGGTAAGTACCACGCATCCGCAGATGCACGCACGCACACGCACACGCACATACCGAGGCATACACGGATACATACAGACGGATGCGTAAAGACGGACACGCAGACGTTTCGCAACGTCGGGAAAGGCAAAAAGTCGCCGTGCGTCAATAGGGAAGGCGAGTTTCGACTCGCGCCTCGTATCGCGCGAAATAATCGTGCGAGCGACAATTAATGTGCATTAATAATACGATACCGCGTGATAACGATCGCTCTCGTCGCTGATCATTCATTAGAGCAGACCGGCCCGCCGTATATCGATAATTAAGCGTGAACGGCGCCGACACGTCCGCGTGTCACGCTCCCGACGCGGCATAATAATCGCCGGCGAGAACCGCTCGATTCTAAACAGTTATTCGGAAAGCGAGTCCAATCGCGGGCGATAGTTATCGGAGCCCCTGAAGAGTTCAGATGGCAAAAAATAATTCTACGAACGTGGTATCTCGATGCGGTCGACGGTTATTAGTGCGACGAATGAATCACGCGGGGAATTGAGAGCGGCTATCGACGTGGTGCAATATCATTGATATAAAACGTCGATAATTAGCAAAAAGGACTCCTGGCTAATAAATACTAGATATACCTCTCAAGTGGGAGTCAGCGCGGCAAAACAGTGCGCAAGTTTAATAAAATAATGATTTAATATTTCATAATTTTTCCATAAACATTATTCAAAAACACATACACGGAAAGAACAATTTTGCTGAAGTATCTAAAAATTTAGCCAGACATAGATCTGAAAATAATTATGTTGGATCATCCAAAATAATTGGCTGCGTTCAGCAGAAAAAGCAGCTTTGCAACTGTTGTAAGATTTTTTAATATGATTGGTTCTTGCTCTTGGTTCCTCCCGGATCTAAGTGTATAAACCAATCATATTAAAGAATTTTACAACAGTTGCAAAGCTGCTTTTTCTGCTGAACGCAGCCATTATGTAGGACGTTCAAGACAATGCTGCAAAAAGTTTTGATATCCTAGCAAACAGCTTGAGCGTCCTACATAATTATTTTGAATAATCCAATATAAATTATTTTCTGATCTATATCTGACTAAATTTTAGATATTTTAGCAAAACGTTCTTTCCGTGTGAATTAATTTAATTTATGAGATATTTATCAAGAATCCTTCGTCGATATATTTAAAACGGTAGTATTATAACCCTATAAGGCCCAGGCACCGATTCCGTTTGAGTAAATTTTACAATCAACGATCACAATAGTGGTTTGTTTAGCGAGAACACCATTGCTTTACGAATCGAGATAGAGAATCTAGCTCCATATAAAACGGATCAAAATCATACCGACAGCAACACTATACTTTATCAATACTAAACACTTGGGAAGGACTTAAAGTGAATGTATAATTATGTACAATGGGCCTTAAAGGGTTAAGAATACGATCTTACTTTCCTAATTATATATTTTCGTGCGATTTTGTTAATTATCTTATTTGGTTTCACGAGCGTTTGCGTGCCGCGATGGAATTCGGAAAGAGATATCGCGTGGCACAGCGGTACCTATTCTCTGTTCCACCAATTGAGTAAAAATAACGGGTATCGATGCACGCCTGAGGCGACGGTGGGTGACGTGCGTCCACGTGTGTGCGTATGTTTGTATATCTTTCGCGACCTCGTGTGGGTGCATGTCTGAAAATACAACCAGGAAGAGGTACGTGCAAGGAGGTACGAGGAATCGGTTCGCGCGCGGTGGAAGGAGGAAGAAGGAAGGTCCTTGGCGCGCGTTCGAACCAGGATTTAAGATCTATCATGTATAACGTTCAAGAACGCGAAGGAGAGCCTTATCTCTTCCCTCTCTATCGGACACCCGCTTCGCGTTTCTTCCTCCTCGCGCCGTACCCTTCCGGGTTCCTTCACTTCCTGTTTCTCTTTCTCTTTCTCTCTCTCGCTCGCTCGCTCGCATGCACGCACGCACGTGGACGCTTTATCGGGCCCCTGTCTTTGTCCGCGGATGTCGAGGTGTACTACCGCGCGCGAGTGATTAATACGGCTATATACCTGCGCGAGATATGTAAACCGGCGCGGTAATTAGCGGACATTGTAATAGCGATAGCGATTTTTAACGGTTCTCCACCTCGCACATCCGAGACTACACCGTTAGATATTAAAGGATTAAATTTAAACCAATTTCTTGGGTTAAATCATATTTGATTATTTTTAACTTTTACGTGTGTCAAACACAACAAAGTTATTTTTTCACTCATGTAAAATTGACTTATGCGACTAGTAAATAGTAAACCAAATTTGAGTCAGGTTTTAACACATTCCTTGTGAGCTAAATTATCTAATTCAATTGTTCTTGTTAAATTAACAACATATAGTAGGAGCAGTGGCGATCTATAGAAATGGTTATAAATGACCCAAAAATTTGATTCATTTTAACATAACAAATTTAACAGTAGCGCCCTTCCGCTATCACGTTCACATTTTTTACCTTAATTAACGCGTTATTTATTTTTGAAGGAAAAGTGCATATACGCGCGTCTCAAGATTTTTCTCATTCGTTTTTTAAATATTATAATATTATTATTTTATTTAATATTTTTTAAATATTATTATATTATTTTATTTAATATTTTTAGTATTATTTTTTAATATCATTTCAATATTTCCATGTCTTCGCGAGTCTCGTCATTTCTTCGCTTAAAGTCCGCGGTTTTATTACCAATATTGCGTCGTATTTTAAACCTTTATGAGCAATTTATACGTACTAGATGTATCAGATAGATATTGTTGTAATACAGTATTTCAAATGTCAACGTTCACTGTTTGCTGTGACAATCGATCCGTCACTTGCGTTGGATGTTACTTTGACGATAACAGTGTGCTGGTGATAATATAGCTTCTAGCGCCGCCCCGGTTTTATTCGGAATATCTATAGACCCTTTCATAAAATGAATTTGAACAGATAGCATCGATAAACTCCAAAAATAACATCTGACAAATATTTAGTAATGTTTATATATTGATTTTGAGTTATCTCCAACTGAGACAAAGGATGTCACGGTGTCAAATAACAATGTACGTACGGGAGACATAAAAAGGATCGTCGGGATATTCATCTCTGCGTTATCCGGAGTTCGCGAAGGATTCGCGATTTTCTCGCGGAAAGTGGAAGTTTCCGCGAAGTCCGAATATTGACGCAGGCGCGATTGCAGGGAGATAAGCGCAATAAGGAAACGCATTTGTGGTGCATGACGCGTTACCGATGCTTCAGCGCTGATGACGTCGTTGACCCGCCTCTTAACGCGACTCGCGTGTAGTTCCACGGAAGAAAATAGTTTTCCTTCTTTGTGCAGTCATATAGATAATCAAGTAATCTTATCACGTCGGTATCTTCGCCAAGTGTGTAAGAAGTCTAAAACTGATCGATTTCAACGGCGATTTCAACATCGAGAATATGTTCCAATGAAATAATCGTCGTCCTCGGTGTAATAATAAATATATCTATTATAATAGGCATTTTCTAAGTTAACGAGAATATTACTGTTAAGATAAACGTTCCAGTGACCGGATATAAACCAGTATCTAAACACTTACAAAAAAAACTTATTATTATTAATTTCAAATGCTTCTATGTAATCTTTAAATATTTAAAGATTATAATTAATTTTAATAAAAATTATAATAAAACGACGTTCATCCAAAAGTCGCTGGCGAACATCGCCCGTTCGCGTCGGATTTTGGTCCCTAGTCCCTACGCAGCTCTTGAAGGAACGGAGATCGGAATCGGGATCGTCGCCGATCTTACATCGAAGCGTTGATTGATACAAAGAGAACAAATTCATTAACGCTAAAAAATGCAGGGTGGCATTTCGCGTTATCTTTGTCGTTGATCTTTGCGCACCATCGGCGACGGCGATCGGCGGTCACGCGGCCGCGCCGCGAGTTACGCGCTGGCCGCGTAATCGTGCGTTACGCGTGTTGCACGCGTAAACATGGATCCGGGTATCCGCAGGCTGGCCTCCGAGCGGCACCGAGATCGACCGGAGAAAGTCGAGCAGAGAAGTGCAACGGAACGAATGTGCGGTAGCGGCTGAACGCGCGACGTTCTCCTCACCACCTTCGTTTCCTCGCCGCTCGTTCTCCTTCGTTCTCGTTTGCCCGGACCTCCCCTCGCTTTTGTTACGACGGGACGCTCCGTAAATATCCGTCTGCACTCCTCATGCGAACATATCGCGCGGTACGAGCGTTAAGTCTTTCCGGATAGAACAGTCTGAGCGAGAAACATCGAAACTATACTGCACGACAGTTGGAAAATAGTTGAGATAGCTTTCGTTTAGTAGGTAATGTCTGCAGAGAGAGATGTGCTCTTCCAAAGGAACTGAAGATACTACTACACGGAAAGAACGATTTTGTTGAAGTATCTAAAATTTTGGCCAGATACAGATCTGAAAATAATTTTATTAGACCATCAAAAGTAATTATGCAAAACGCTAAGTATGGCAATAATACTGCAGTTTTGATATTCTAGCAACTATTTTGGGCGACCTACATAATTATTTTAATGGTCCAACAAAATTATTTTCAAATCTGTATCCGGTCAAATTTTTAGACATTTCAGCAAAACCATTTTTCCCGTGTAGAGTTTTTAGAACATTAATATTTACGATTACGATCCCAATATCTTAACGAATCAAGTACACTTAATACGTGCTGATAACTATTGTTACTGTTTTCGACTTCTATAGAAACGCATTTGCAGAGATTATCTACTTAAGCAAAAAGTTTGTTGATCTTCTGCCAACTGTACATAATCAATTTACTAAAAATAAGATACGTGACGTCTCGTTTCAATTACGTATTATTTGTGAAGCTGATTTGCAAACCGCTGATTTAATCAAAATTGGAAGAAAAGATTAGATATTGCAGTACATTATATTTAACGATAAGAATTGAAAAACTGCGACAAATAGCAAGAATAAACTCGACGCGTTAAGAATAAAGACGAACCTCAAACTTTCGTCGGGTGGTTAGAAAATCCGTTGTCTAACGACTTGTTTTTGCTGGGAACTTGGTTCACCAACTTGCTGGTGAATCTGCGAAGACGTGACGCAAGTACCGAGCTTGCGATGATCGAGAATACTCGAGTTCGCCGACCAGTCCAAGGTCATGTGGAAAAAGACACGGAAGAACACCCGGACAACTTTTCAATCACGAGCTTCACTGAGCAATCCCCATCTCGGAACTTTTTAACTAACGAACCAGTGAACGTCGCGATGTAATAAATGGAGTCAACCTTTCTCTTTCTCTCTCCCTCTTTCCCTCACACAATTTTCATTCCACAGTCAGACGCAGTTAAGGTCGCGCATGAAACGGCGATAATCAGATACGCCGCGTTCTTTATCTAATCAGAAATCCAAATAATTTCCCATTTGCTCTTCTCACTCGAGAAGTGGTAACATCCGCGTCTTTTCCTTACGGTAGCGGCAGCTCTCCCTATAACGTGGAGAACAGTATTTTGAAGTTTTGTGTCATTCATTCAGACTGTCTGGGAACTTTTTGGATGTGTATTTAGATATTGTATATAAAATAATTGGCACACTAAAAAGAAGAAATTACGATTTTCTGAAAATGCCTCAAATCGTACTTTTCAAGTATTTTTTGTAAAGAGTATCTCGTCACATTTTCCTTTTCCTTAACTTGTCAAATGCAAAGCGTTCCCGACATCCTCGACAACTCTGTCGGGCCCTTCACGTTGCATTTCCAGGTATTTATGCGTTTGACGCACGACAGGTATCGAGAAACGTGCATTATCGACGTGTGCTTATCTTCCGCCCGTGCTTCTCGCGTAAAACAGAAGATGACTTAATCGCGACGCGCGCGCGCGAGCGCACCGCTCCCCGAGGCGGAAGCGAATCTTCGCGATCGGGAGATCGCAGTCGATCCGAATCGCGAAGGCCTTATCACCGCTTCCACGTTGCGAACGTGTCGTGCTGATACGGAAAGAGATAATTTCGCGGACCGGGGCGGAGATAGCACAATGTTATCACCGATCGGCCGCCGATAAGCCGAGGTCTTGCGCTCCGCCGTGGAAATCGGCGAGTTATTATTTCATTAAATATAGATAACGATGGATGTTGGAATTTGCTCGATCGACGGCGAATCGTGTCCGAAGGATGCAAACTCTTCAACACGGCCGAATTTATTTTGATAGAAATATATTAATCGCGGCTTGATTGCGTAATCTCGAAAGATTGCAGATCCTTGCTCATCGATCCATAACCGAGGAAAAATCGACACGCCGTATATTTCTTAAGAAACTTATTAACAGAGAAAGAAACACGGAAAGAACGATTTTGCTGAAGTATCTAAAAATTTGACTAGAAAAAATTTACTGAAAATAATTTTGCTAGATCATTAAAAGTAATAATGTAGGACGCTTAAGCATGATGATAATACTACAAAAAGTTTTGATATTCTAGCAACTATTTTGGACGTCCTACATAATTATTTTAATGGTCCAACAATTATTTTCAAATCTGTATCTGGTTAAATTTTTAGACATTTCAGCAAAACTATTCTTTCCGTGAAGAAACTTATTAAGAAACTTATTAATAGTTGTGGTAATAATAGACAGCCACGATGTAAATCCACGCTGCAAAATCGGAAAATCTCTGTGGAATTTTGACGATGTTTTCATAGAAAATATTACGATAATAGATCGTACGCGAGGATTATTTTTCCACCTCGTCTTTTCGGAACGCGAGCGTATACGTAATCGCGCGAGCTCGGTGCTGCTCGTCCGCATCTGATTTCGGGTTTCTTCAGAGTTCAGGTTCGCCTTATCGATATACAGACGAAATTTCGGAGGTCACGAGAGCGAAAGCGACGTTACAGGTGCGCAGCCGGCGCCTATTGACCGATTCATCGTGTTTGCGGGATTCCTTAGCGGCCTCGATTTTCCGACGTTTCGTGACGGCGAGAGCAACTGTGCTAACAGAAGAAATATCGACCGGCTACCTTCTTCGGCAAGTTTCATCTTCCTTCCGATTGAATATTTCCCGGTCCTTCCTTTTTACCTGCTCCTACAAACAAAGGCGCGCGTGCTCGCGTAAATCACGTTTCTTCACGTTGATCCATTATCGTGGAATCATCGAATCCAGGAATTGTTATTGATCTATATTGAGCTTCCTGTGTACAATCGATCAAGATTAATCGGTAATCCGATGTCGATAAACATATATTTCGTTAAGTACTATTTATAGAATTTTAATCGATATTCACGTACTCGGTTTCTATCCGGCGATACAAAAAGCTATTTTGTACATTTATAAATATATGTAAACGTCACGTAAATTTCATTTTGATTTTTTCCTTCGTCTACACGGAAAGAACGGTGTTGCTGAAGTATCTAAAAATTTAGCCAAATACAGATCTGAAAATAATTATGTTGATCCATCCAAAATAATTATGTAGGACGCTCAAGCATAATGACAATGCTGCAAAAAGTTTTGACGTCCTAGCAAACAGCTCGAGCGTCCTACATAATTATTTTGAATGATCCAATATAATTATTTTCTGTATCTGAATTTTTAGATACTTTAGCAAAACTGTTCTTTCTGTGCAGTAATTTCTTTCGACATACTAGAGAATAATTCGAAAAACTTATCATATAACACTCCATATGTGTTTCATCCGAATCTCTCTCTTCATCGCGCCTGTTACATTTTATTTGCATACAGACACAAGTTACGAAATATTCGATAACGCAGCAGTGTTCCACCTGCGCGCATGCACATAATTTCGCTTGCAACGCACATTAGCGAGTCCGTAGATAAGCCTCTATCGGCAGGAAAAATATCGCGGCGCCGGGCGGTGGAAAATCGTTTTTTATTTCGCGAGCGCTTTCAAAGTTCATCGATTTGTGTGGCGCGATGCTCTTTCGAAATTTTACGAAGTACCAAGTGCGTTTCCGTTAGATTCATCACAGTTTATCGTTAGTCGTGTAATTGCAATCGTGTAAACAATCTGTTCCTGATTAGACAATCTACAGACTACGGAGAGACTTGTTCTAGATTTTCCATAAAATTCCGTCTATCTATTTAGCCGCCTGTGGCGAAAGAAACGTGGAATGAAATAATAGCATTCAGCCGGAGACCGACTTTTGCAACAGCGTGGCGCCGCTCTTGCGACGTCCAGCGATAACCCGGACTCGCGAGTCGAAAAAAATCCCGATGGAGCGCAGGATGTCGGAAAAATCCACGATTACGAGGCGGAATTAAGTCGCGTGCGATTGCCTGACCCGACGCGGGTATTAATTAAATACCATCGTAATGATCCCTGCGGGATGATTTGCTACTCGTTAATTTGCAACCAATACAACGAAGGATCGCAAATGAGAAGCTATAATATAAGATTCTGAAGTTTCGTAATTTTTGTTCTTCATATCGGGTAAGTGAACAAATTGAATAATTAATAATTAAACTGACCGATATGAAAGTGAAATCGGAAATAAAATACGAATAACATAAATAACTTGCAATATATATGTAATAAATGTCGCAATTGGCCGTTTACGACTCTCTCTTCGTCTTCACTTCACTTCGTATGTTGAAGCGGACTGGCACAAATATAGCCGGTAATTATTGAAGCTTATTATTTGGAATTTCGCGCACTGGTTGCTCAGCTGCACGAGATAATGCGCAATTATTAAAAAACTGGGCAAATAAAACTTGGATAAATAAAAACCGTCGCGAATCGAAGATACCAGATGTCGTCAAATGTCATCAAATATTGTCTTCCTCGTAACGATATGACGCGATGATATTTTAAAACTCTCTCGTAAATGAATAATAATAAAGACGGGAGAAATCGAGGTTGCTTATCGACTCATCTTATCTGCTAACATATATAGGACTTATGAAACTTCTTAAATAATCCGACTTCAGAGAAGAGTATTTTTAGCAATTTTATTTCGCGTCGATTACTTATATATTCAAGAAGATCTTTAATATGAAAAGTTGAAAAGTTTTAGTAAAGTAAGAGGTAGAAGTGTTAAGGATAAAGTGCGTTTCTTTTTTCTTCAAGTATATAAATTACATTTTAAAACGGGCATTTAATTGAAAATATTTGATTGACCGAAATACACGGCGAAAATTAGAACATCGCGAGGTATATCAAATTAAAATCATTTTACTGCCGAGAAAAAAATCAATTTCGAATTCGATTAAGCGATACTCTCGCCGCATCATCTCCGAAATAACACGCGAATTCACGTCTGCTAAATGAATTCAATTATTACCGCCTGTTCTTCACGCGCACGAAATCGCGAAAAATACATATTAATTTAATGTAGGAAATGTAAAAGGAAGACCAGGCGAGAGATCGAATCTCGACACGGAATGAAAGGGGAGCAGGACGGCGTGGACGTAGCTTAACCATGTGGGCTGCGCACTCGACCGATAAAACGACTCGACTCGACGACGTGTCAGTGACCCTTTCTCGTCCACCACCCCCTTCCTCCATTCGTCTCCTGCTTCTTTCCTCCGTGCCCTCGACACTCACCGCCGTCATTCCCTCCGGCTTCGTTTCCTTCTCTCTGCTCCCGCTGATAGTTTCGAGGCACCTGCCCGCCAATGTCGACATGTCAGGTCCGAGATATGTTTGCCTTGTGGAAATTCAACGAAGGATCGTCACGAGTCAGAAATGATCATTGTTCAGCTTATTACACGAGACGGATTGCGAAAGATCTACTTTTACGCTCCTCACTTATAAAACCCTTAAAACATTTTTCAATAAGGTAAATGTCCCAGTGATCGGACACGAACCTATATCCGGGCACTTACATAAAAACTTATTATTAATCTCAAAAATGCTTTTTTATTATAATATTAAAATTTAATTGTACTCCTAAATATTTAAGATTACACACAATTAAATTTTAATATTATAATAAAAAAGCATACGAAATTAATAATAATAAGTTCTAGCGTAAGTGTCCGGATATAGGTCCGGTCACTAGGACATTTATTTACTTTTTCTCGTACTTTTTCACATAATCTCGAAATTAAGTATCTCGAAGAAGATCAAGGAGATCTTTTCCTCTAGTAGGGAAAATCGAGCGCTCAGACACTTGCGTGGACACTTGCAGGAATTTTTATAGGTCGTAAACGAAAACAGTATTCCGAAAGAAAGCGCGATCGAGTTTAAATCCCGGGTTTCTTCGTAACGAGCGCCCGCGCCGCGACGACTGCGATAAATTGCGGTACAATTACGCACGATCGCCGTCAGGTATATAAAATCACACGTCGACGATTACGCCAGCAACACCTGTTGGCGATTTCGCACGCGTCTCCGTGAGACGCGTTTCGCTACGCACGACCGGCGATTCCGGGGAAAACGATATCCTCGTCCTTACGCGCGCCGATCTAGGCTCGATCCGCATCGATCTCGTCAAGGCTTCAAGATCAAAATTTCAGAATTACGACGCGACGACAAAAGAACTCGCAACGAGCTCTTTTATAGTTACGCGATGACATATATCGTGTACAGAATTGCGTGGGATATAAATAATTGCCGCATTAACGCGTTACTATTCCGCCGCATTAACGCGTCTTTATTCCTCTCCCGCGGAAGATAGATGAAGAACTCGTGAAGAAACGTCGCGCCTGTATCTTGCATCTCGCCCGAGACGGAAGCGATCGCGCCGCAATGCTCTCGAGCGGCCGAGCGCTGCTCGTTTCGAAGATCTCGAGGCAGATACGTCCTGGAACTGGATCCGCGTCGCCCTCGAGCGGTGTTCCACATGTTACTTCGCCACCAGCGACCAGAGAGACTCACACGTAACACACACTCGCGAAAGTTGTTCGACTGAAAGGTCCAGGACCGGTACACTGTATCGGTACACTGTTATTAAGGAACGGTCTTTAACAATTAGCACTCGAGGTATCGTATCGTACCCGTTGATCGCGCGAGATAATCTCGCGTGTATCCTACAATGTTACATGTATCCAGCCCATGTATTCTGCAATGTACTTCCTCGAACGATCCCTTTCCGAAATACCACCCCGAGGGTCCGGGATTATTACGGATTTATTCGCGGCCGAATAAGGTATCCACACCTACTTGTGCAGCATTGAGGTGGTGTGTATCGGGAATGCCGAGGCAGCCAACTGCGACGAGAAATCGACAACCTGTTACGCGCAGTGGATGACGTTACCCGGCTGAGAACCACTGACGGCCACAAAGAGAGCAGCGTGTGGCCTCCGATGCACGTGCATGCAAGTAACGCCGGAAGTCGATAAAAAGCCTGGTTCACCCTCGGCATCAGCTACTCTCTCGTCATGGGAAACAGCCTCCTCCTTCCATTCCTCTTAGGAACGCTCTTCCGTTTCTCTCCCCACCCCCTCTTCGTTTTTTCTCTATGTCTCTCTCTTTCGCTTTCGACCGCTCAAGTGGTCCAGTAAATCCTAAATTCTGAAAAGATTTACCACGCCCGTCCATTCTTTATCCCTACTTCTTATTATTACTTCCGAAGTAATAATTTATTTTTGTCAAACGAACTAACGTAGTTCATCAAGAAACCATTTTTCTCTCATTCTCTAAAATTATTGACTATAAAGAAAGGAACATTATTTGTTAAGATGAAGAACGTATCTAATTACTGATCGATGATTCGAGAACTTTTGGAAATTGTGGTGCGGTAAGAGATAAAAGAGGGTCTATCTGAAGGTTTAAGACCTATTCGGTAAAGAGAAGAAAAAAAGAAATAAAACTAAAAAAACGGTCATAAGTTTGCTTCCAAGAACTTAAATGCAAACATGTGCATCCATGGTGCAGAGCACACGGAGCAAAGCGAGGAAGAGAAAGAGAAAGAAAGACGTGTTTGTATAACGTGTCGACAAAATACACTCCCTGCGGTCGCCTTTAATGACCAGCACGTTAAATACACATTATACTCGGCGATAATAAACTTACAGCTATTAGCCGCAGATTTGTCCCGAACAACATGAAGTATGCGGCATTCTGATATCAGATTATTTTAGAAACGAATATTATTAGTAGAATTATAAATTCTGAGATACCGTAAGATGAAGATAATCTAAAGATAAAATTTCTGTAATCAATCTAGTTGTTACCTTAAATGTGCATCTTTTGTAAAATTTAGTACATTGATAGACGATATGCGAAGTTAGTTTTCATGTTAAAACTCTGTAAACATGGTGGCCACTAAAATAAGCGAAAAAAATTCCCTGACTCTTCCCTGACTTTTTCTGACGAAATTATAATTTTTCCCTAACTAAAATTCAAATTAATAGTCAAGTGCCAATACGAATAACTAATTAATGAAGCTCATTAATCGGTACTCAAAAACATGTTTACAATTTGCTTAATGGTGATAGAAAATTGTAATTATACAACTAAGTCACAGAGATTAACAGGATTGATTTTTTAAAAATTTTGTTGCATAAACATTTACAGCGAACATTACTCAAATTTGGTCAATAGTTTTATTAGAATTTTCTTGTATTTAGATCCATCTACAAACCTACATATTAACTAGATAGAATATCTTTTATAGGAACTAAAAAACTTGAACAATAGCAAGGAACTTTGAAACTTTGGAATAAACATCTTACTAGACTACAAGAGTAGACAATACTGTCCGAAAAAGGGTTCAACAGCATACTACACATTACACTGTTTTCTTAAGTATAAGCGTATAAGCGCTGCGCGGTGCACAGCACTCATTAAAGAGATGTACCGGGCGATTTTTCTTTTACCGAATTTATAAAAATACCGCTTGCGTATACGAAATATTTCGACGTAAATGTACTTCAATTTTCAACATTTTATTTTAATTAATTAAGAATTCTCACCATGTAAGAAAAAATTATTTTTTAAACTTTGGTTCTTTAATTATAGAAGAAGCTTTGTTTCTTTTCGTTTCCCTGACTAATTTTTTTAAAAATCTCTGACTTTTCCCTAACTTCCCTAACCATTTTTTAAATTCCCTGATATTTCCCTGATTTCCAGGTTTTCCCTGACCAGTGGCCACCATGGTAACATATATTACCCTTAATCGCTTACATCTTCTATTCTATGAAAAACCAAACGGTCAGAGAAAATATAAAAGAATTCGATTCATCATTGCTATTGTTATCTTGAGAAAAAAACAAAACTTAATAGAATTAGATAATAGAGTAAAATTAGAAAACGCTGTAAAAAAAGAAAAGATGAGATAACATTTGTTAACTGATTATTACGATGAAACATCCGGAAAATGCCCATAAATAAGGAACAATAGAACTGGAAAGAAAAATGTAAAAGGACAATGACTGAGTCATTTTTCTTTTTAAAGTGAGCGTGTGACGAAATGCTTTCACAAGAAACTTACTAAATACTATAAATTTCCATTTTTTTTTTTCGGAAAAACTGTGCCGTTAATCCGGAAAACACGGAAATGTAACTTCAGCAAATCGTTGAATAAATTGCGACTATTCTCTTGCTAAATTAATTATACCTCTAACTATAAGGTAAATGTATAATCCAACAATGGAATTCGGAAAAACTTCGTTCGAGCAACCGCTATTAGGCGATCGAATTTTCCAATTGTCGATTGCACCAATTCATTTGCAATCCAAACACATAAAACATTTTTAAAACAACGAGGAAACAAAATAGGAAGTAATAAAACCGTTAATAAAGCCATAGCAAAAATTAGGGAATAGATCAACAAATTTTTACAAAAGAAACGCTACATTTCCATGTACAATACTCGTTTTTTATTCGTGCTAACTCACTATCGTATTAACGGACACACGTTCCGAATTTATCGAGTTTATTGGCTCGTAGGAGACCCATCTTGCTAAATCGAGATCCCGAGAATCGCGCGTACGGCTCGCGGGAGACGATCGCGCCTAATATAAGCCAAAGAAATCGCGCCGACACGGAGGGAGAGACACGATGTGTACCAGGAACGCGGATCTGCGTCTGGTAGTAGCGTGTATAAATACGCCACTAGGAAGTGCTTGCCAACAGGAAGCGTCCGCTGGGCAATGAGAAACAATAGTGCGACGCGACGACGACCGCCCACTCTCGAGCCGCGCTAAAATCGACCGAATTTTCGCCCACCTTTCGCTCTATTTTACTTTACGCCCGAATGCTTAACTACTGCACCCGTTTCGCTTCTCCTCTGTAACGAAAAATCACGCGCATGAATCACCGGGCAGAAATGCCGTGGGATATCAGGAACGTGAGACAAGTATAAGACAAAAATAATTAGAGAAGTGTAAAGAGATATCTCGACCCAATCCCGAACTTAATTTTTCCCACCAGAAAAGAAGGAGAAAAAGGGGGGGGTCCCCCCTTTCTTTTACACAAGATTCATCGGTTCGAAGCGATAAAATTTTGGTGAAGAAAGGATCACACAAATGCGGATTGGAATTGCTTCTATGGCCGGTATTCATAGTCCGTTCTTATTTCAAGACCGTCTTAAGTAATGTCTTAAGACGCTATAATACGGTTCTGTGATTGATTTATGACATCTCAAGATTGTACTTAATATGTGTGTGTAGGTATTCTGACACAACTTGTGTCGTACAATTTAACGAGAAGCATGACAACGCAACGATAGTTCATGCATGTGCAACACCTTCTATTGCACGATTATTCGTGCAATACAACGGGCATGCTCGGTCTAATGCGCGACCTACAGACCAAAAGTAATTAGTATGCTAAACTATTTTGTCGGGCGTATGCATCGACCCGGCGGCGCAGATAGCGGAAAGTTTTACGTCAGCCGTATGAATAAACGATGGTCGGCACATCAAAATAGATTCGCGTAAAATTATTCAGTAGGCTACGTGACCGACCGGTTCGGTATTAATCGATATTACACGAGTATTGAGGGGGACATGACTCGATCGATGGCTTTATGAGGGAGGGATTATTTGGAGCGGCAAAATGATGTCCCTTTAAAGCCACGGAACGAAGCGTTTATCACGCTCTTTTCTTCCTTCCGGTGAGGTTTACGTTATGTAAATCGCAGCATTATAAATCGTTCTTAATAAGAATCGCAATATATAAATCGTTCTTATTAAGAACGATTTATATGTTGCGATTTAGTTCTTATATCTTATAATTCAATCTTAATATTTTCACTGATGTGTGAATTATCAAATATCTTCAACAGAAATAATTTAATTCGGAGAGTCTATCGAGATCGAAATTAGACTATTTATCATAGTTAAATATTTAAATAAACGATACACTGGAAATTACCGGCGTCGAAAATAAAACGGGTAAAAGATAAATTCCATTAAGGATAATGTTTTGTCAAATTAATTTGACCATTCTTTCGACAAAATGCGCGGCTTCTAATCAAAGATAGATCAGAAATAGTCGAGGATGATAACGAGGAGCTAACAAACGAGGTCATGAGATCATTTCTCGCGGAAGTGTTATTTTCACCGTCTGGGAAACACTGTCCTAGACGTTATGTAAGGACCGTATTCGAGGAATTGCGTGGATCTACGTATTGTCTCGCCACTTAGTCCGTGAGATCGCGAATCGTTAAGCAACATCGATATTATAAATCTACGAGGAACTTGGCAACGAAGAGTCGAGACGCCACAAGAAAAACCGCAAAATAAACGCGATTATTTCTGATATTTTTGACATCGATATCTTATCTTATTTGTTAAGTTCTTAGATTGAAAATATTCCACAAAATCGTGTTAAAATAAAAATATCTGACAATCTTGTGTGAAGCATAATATGAAAATGTTCTGTATATTCCTCCTTTTTAATCGTTTTATAAAATATAAATATATATATTAAAATATTAATATATGAATATTAATGTGCCGCGTTCACACAATAATTACAAATTATAAATACGATTCGCATCACAGTAATTAATGATAATACATTAATTATTGATCTTGTTTTACAGTAATTCATTATAGCAGGTTTTCTCTCAATTATCGTAAACCACGCCGATATTGCGCATCGATATCTGAAATTGGCTGATATTGGCATAACTTGTGATAATCGCAAGAGGAGGGTTTCAGTGACGATAAAGTGCCGGAACAGACAGCCTATTAAATTTAAACGCCTCTGGTCGTGGAAAGAAACCGGCCGCGAAATCCGTCCGCACGAGTATAAATATGTCGAGGAGGAAGTGCGCGGCTACAATAATAGAATCGGCGGAGGTATGCATCTCGCGGAGGGAGGAACCTCGACGATGACGATGACGACGACAGCCGTTATTGCGACGAAGGCGACAAACATGACGAGAGAAGGCCCCCGAGCGACCGCGTTAAACAAGTGTTGATCCGGTCGACGGAAAAGTGTTCCCAATAGCCGGGGAAGCAACGCCGAAGAACGATTGGCTGTCCGGTTATTTATCGTAATGGAATAATGCGATCGTAGGTGCATGCGCGCGGCTGGCAGCGACCGTATCGTCTCGCAGCCACCCATTCCGATAAAAGCCACCCATCGTCATGCCGCAATAACGATAGGATGTCTCCGCTCGTCGCTCGTCAGTCGGATGCGGGTCAATGGATGGTCGTGGATATAGCAAGAGAAAAGGCACGCGTGAAGAATTAGGAGTTAAAAACTTAACGAAATAAAAATTGAACAAAAATTTAAAACGTACGAAAATACAAGAATTTCTATAAATTATAGTTAAATGTATAGATACGTAGACCTATTCTCCTTTTTTGAAATTAAATGGAAGAAATAAAAATGACGAAAAATTTATAACAATAAATAATATAAAATGAGTAAAAAGAGAAAGACAGAAAATTAATTAAGAAGACAATAAAATTATAGAGGACTTTAATTAATAAGATATAATAAAGACGTCTATTAATTCTGAATAGTTCTCAATAGAAAATTAATTAATTTGAGTTAATTAATTTGTTAATTCGGCGAAAAAATATTGATAATTATTGGTAATATACGAAATGTTATCCGTTTACTGAAAAATTCGGCAACGCTGTTTTCGCGATATTTTTCCTTAACGGAACACGCGATGACGATTTATGTTCCGTAAACTGTTATTGCGTGGCATTCAATTTTCGAGCGTTTTCGAGCGGAGTTTCACCCACTTTCGCTGTAATTATCACCCGGTGTAAACCACCGAGTGTCCGGACTGTCCCGTCCACCGGCCGGAGATGACTCGGTACGAGGCGAGAATAAAACAAGCCCCGTGGATTCTGTGTGAGGTCCGCAAGGGATCGGTGAGGGAGGCGGGTAGTTGGACGAAGGAGGGATAGGAAGAACGAGAAGGAAGGAGGAGACTATCGTCTCTTGTCCCGGATCCGACTCGTAATAATAGTTATTTCGACGGTGAGGAATGCCAGAGTGAGCGCGAGCGTATGCGTGAAACGCGAGAAGAGAGGCGAAGAGAGAAACTGAAGAGGAGAAGAAAAGAAGACAGAGAAAGAGAGAAACAAGGCGACAAAGACGCGATTGACAGCATAGTGCATTAAAATAAAAACAAGGAAAAATAACACGCGCTAGAACTCGAATAAAATTGTCTTATATCTACAGTGTCTACGTCGAAGAGCTTCTTGCTTTCCTCGTAAAAATATTAGGACAAATACGCCGGATTTAAAAGCGCTCTGTCGCTCTTTGTGGCTTCCGAAATGTTCCACGGTGGGGAAAAATTTCGCGGATGATAAAGGCGCGAAAAAGCTCTCGGGGAAGATTTCGCGGCAAGATACTCAAAGCGGCCGAGTCGTTGTGTAACTCTTTTCCTCAATCCCTTCCTCGTCGAGAATAATATCTCACTTCCGCGATATTCCACGACGTCCTGGAAATTAGTCACGGAAGTCTTCTTCCTCTAAAATATTTCCTCTCGCTAATGGAAGCGTCCGTATTTTATTTACTGGAAGCACAATACTGCGATTCAGCTTCTTGAGATTTATCCAGAATTCAACCCCCTTTCCTTCTGCCATGTTAGCAGGCTGAGAATTCTTTCAAGTCGCACAAACTATTTCGACGATGAGAAAAAATCATTTATTAAAAACTTCTCCAAGTTATTTTATATAACATTGTTAATAATTTTTGTTTCTGATAAAACTTTAATAGAGCCTTCCTTTATATATTTGTCTAATATAATATTTTTTACTCAATTCATACTCGCAATGTTTCTAACTTTCTGTTTGTCTTTTTGCGACTGTCCTACTATAAAAAATTTTGTATTTGATTTTATCGCGAACACCCACAATTGAGGATGGACATCACAAGGCCTCGCAGAACATTCCAGCCCCTACACACACATCGGTTTAAAATTCTTTGCGGCTAACGCTCATCTTTCCTCGCTTTTTAACCGCCTGAAGCGGTCGAGAAGCGCGCAACGTCATGGCGAAGGCTAACAAATTTTTATTCCCTGCTCCGTTCTCTCTTTTTCCCCTTTCAGTCTTTTCTTTTCTTTTCTTTCCTTCCTGTTCGGCGAAACGGATTCTCGACAGAAAAGAAGGGAACAGGAAAGAGACGGAACCAGAAGGAGCCGGATATCATCCATCGCATCGTAGCGTCTTCTTATTGGATTTCTCGTGGTCACGCTATTGAAAGAGAAAAGAAACAAGGAAAAAACATAAAAGATAGACAGAATTCCGTTCGGAATTAAGTTCAGGTTCCTAACAAGAATGTCACGAAAAAAACTTTTTAAAAATAGCGTGTCGGATATGATGGGTGCAAGGATGTAAGAGCGGCGGGGAGTCTTGGTCGAAAAAATTGCAACTTTTTTTTCGAATTATATGAAAAAATTATTCCCGTATCTATAATAATTATATACGTTGAATATAGTAGCGAAGTTTTACTGTGATCCAAAGCTACTCCTGCGGAAGCAAAGTAACCCTTTCTGATTGACAATGAGTTGTTTTATTATAATTGAAAGATATACATATCAAAATAAGCTTTTGCTATCCTACTCCATTTATATTAAACATATATAGCGTCTAGTTCTTATTCTTTTATTTTTCTTAATATTCCTAAACTAGGTTGTTAATATTCCTAACTAATCTCGCTTCCACTTTTCCTCAAATAGTTATTGTATTATCACTCACAAAAACGTATGTGGATGTACAGATATATGATGCGTAAATGTATATGAGTATTATATCCATAGAGTGTACTGAACTCGGGTCCGTAGGTAGGTTCACTAAGCCCAAATGACTGTGCGGTTCAGTCATCCCTGCGGAAAGAAAATTACCACTGTAGAGGCAAAGTAATCCCATCTCGTGGTGTCAAGTTGCAATCTTTTTGTCCGTGATCTTTTTGACCCGAGCATGACCTCACCGAGTTTCGATAAGTTCGGAACGTGCAAAAATGGTGAGAGCGATCGAAGTGTCATGAACAAAAAGCCTGCAACGCTTGGTACCGTCAGACGTTTATATTGCCTCTGTAAGGGTAACTTGCCATCCATCAGATAGGGTTGTTTTATCTCTACAGAAATAACTTTATATTCTATTTAAAAAAAAGTTTTGCTTCCAAGGTATATAATATAAACAAATAAAAAATAGCATCAAATAATTTCCCTCGAGTGTCGCGTCATAAAAATCAATCGCAAAAAAGCTTGTCGCAGAATCCGTCGGTGAAACGCCCACGGACAATGGGACACCCTGTATAAACATATCCGTTACGTAGCACAGGTGGACGGTAAAAGGACGTAAAAGTAATTGAAGGAACAGGATACCTATCAGAGAGACGGAGATGAACGAGGAAGAGAACCGAGATAGGAAGCAGAGCGGGACAGAGGGGAAGAGACGGATAAAAACGCAAAGAGAAGGAACAGGGACACGCGGAAAAGAGAAGGAAAGAAGAGAGAGGGAGTGAGAGACGAGGAGGACGAAACCCGGGGCGATTGCGCGAAGCAGAGATCCTCCTCTCGCTGCCTCCCGAGAGAGCAGAAAAAAAAGAAGGAGAGGTCCAAGGTCCGTGCTTCCGGTCCGGATACCGACCGGTTCTCTCGCGATACAGACGAGGAAGAGGAGGGAGCAGAGAGGAAGAAAGATAAAAGGATCTATCTTCCCGTCCAGCGCGAATATCCTCGTCAAGCAAAATCTCGGCGCGTGGGCAAACAGTTTCAACGGCGCTTATACATCGTACCGATTTGCAAAGGAGTTCTATTTGATCATCTTTCTGAGCTACGAAGACGCCGAAAAAAGACCTACGAAAGCACACATTCGGAAATATTTATGCCATAAAAAACGAGCAGATGAATAAGAACTCTGCAAATCGCAAAATGTAATCTTTTTCGGAGATAATTTTTTAAAACTGTATTCGTCTTTGAATAAAGAAAGATATATAGATAGAACATTCTTCGTTTCACTTTATTACGAGGATCTGTACCGTTCTTTAAATTTATGTATACATCGACGTTTTCGAAGAAGCTAAAGATAATTTCGAAATTATAGAAAAGATATAAAAGAGCGCACGTCGAAGAGAGGATGAATCTCAATTAACAGAGCGATCTTGGCACAATTCGAAGTCGATGTTCTTCTACGCTATTCGATTGGAATTAACACGCTCGCAATTTCCAATGACACGACCGCGGATGTAGCGATTGAAATGCAATTAAGGGGCTAAAGATCGTCCCGCTTGGCATGCAAGATAAAACATTGCCCATAAAATGTGGAAATCGTATCGTTGATAAAGTGAAGATACCATTATGCCATTTGCTGGTATTTCGTCAATAATAATTATATACTTTTATCAAACTTCGAACAATTGTTCTCTTTTCAATATTTTATAATCTATCTAATAAAGCTGATAAAATATATTAATAAAATAAATAAAATGCGGGCGCTTGCATTTCGATACTTGAAACAAAGCTTACGCTCCTGTTTCGTCGAAAAGAGAAAATTATTTGCGACGCTCGCTATCACCTTATTGTCATCACCGATAAACGATTATCGACCGAACGGCGATGACAGTGATGACTAAAATATACGACGGATCTGCGATAATCGGTGGACGTGTGACAGACATTGATTATGTCTTGCATAATAACAATCCGTGGAGACGTGACGTCCATGCAACGCGTGTTTCAAATAGTTTCTAGCAGTTTCTTTTTACAAGGAAAATTGACCATCAAGATCGGAGATTCTGCAATAGAGTTTGATAGACGTGAATAAACTAAAAAAAACCATTAAATATTATAAATATTATATAAAAAGACCTTACACCGTAAATTTCTGTTTGATGATTTCCATGAATTGCTAAACTTCTACTAGAAAAAAAAAATGTGAGGAAAATCGGTAGCTTGCTAGCCAATGGGAACAAAATACACGGTTTGTGCATGGTTTCGCCTGTTCCACTTGTTCGCGTGCGAGAAAAAGTAATCTGGTTATGAATATAAGATTAGAACTTCCCGGAACGACGCAGTTCAGCTGTCCTACTCGCGTTACTTTGTCAGCATCGATCGTGCTTGTGTCTGGTCTATTGCAACTTATATATTCTTATATATCATATCTCATGCAAAATCGGTTTCTTACAAAGGTAGATTGTGGCTTCTGCGGCTTTTAATTAATAAATCATTCTATAAATTATAAAAATATATAAGGTGTGTTAGTGAATAAACGTTCAATCTTTCTAAACTATATGTTATTGCATCATATCTTCGCGTTGTTTTCAGAGATACGCAATCATCATTTTTATCGAGCGATAATTTTAACAACAACGGTCATTCACATACATTAACGTCAAAAGGAAGTTGGTATCCGATCTCATCAGATAAATGAAATTTTATTAATTACTTAAGATTGGGGAGTCTTTGATCAAGGTCGAGGAATGTTTCTCGCCCGAGTAGGTCTCGTCCGCGATCTTGACGATCGATAGAGCCCTAGAGTGGAGGAGCAGGCAGCACCGAAGAAATTTCCATGCCCCTTCCGCCCTTGACCCCCTGCCTACTCCCTTAGTAGTCGACGATAGTGCGCTTCCTCCCTTACTTCCGGGTTCCGGGCTCTTCCGGCGAGCTCGATGGAATTACGTTAGAAAGGCTTTCTTCTCTCCCTTCTATCTCCCCCCGCCACCTCCTTCCGCTCTATATACGCGCCCCTCGCAGCCCACCTCTCATTTTCCTCTATTCACCCTTGTTCCCGGCGCCCTCTTATCAACGTTGACTTCGACGGACCACCCTTCGTCGGTCGTTTCCTCTGACTTTATACAAAACGAGACTAAGGCTCGCGGCTTTCAATTCTTTGGTGATTTTCTTCGCAATTTATGTCGAGCAAAATACGGTTTAGGACTGTATAAAACTGCGAGTGTTATGCTTTTCGACTCTAATAATTTCCGGTACTTTTCCGATAATGACTTAGTTTAAAAAATGTGGTAAAAAATAGATAAGAGAGATAAAATAAATTAGAAAGAAATATAAAAAATAAAGATCAGAAGGTTACTGATATGATATTATCGATATTAATAGGAATAGCAGGCATTCTTCCGATATCTCCGCGGTTCAGAGAAAGCGCGCGATTAACGATACACCCTCGTGCATCGCGGAATTCCGAGCAATTCCGGTAATCCGTCCCCTTTAAATGCTAATGTTCCGCCGACGCGAGACCGCCGCTATAAGATGCCGAGAGGAGGCCTTCGTGTGCGTTTCTCTATCCGCGCTTCCGGGTGACAGGTCTTCCAGCGGGACGGAGCTGCGCGTTCAAAAGACCGTCCTCTCCTCTCTCGTCCCGGCCACGAGTTACCGTCTACGTTCTACTCGGCATTCTCCTTGGGAATTCTACGTTCTTTCGACGCTCACGTCAGCCTCGGACGCGTATTGTCCATTTGGCACTCTATGCCTCTTTTTTTATGTCTACGAACCGTCTTTACATAGTTCGAAAGTGTCTTTCTCGTCAGGATAATTATCATAAAAATTTCACCAAAGGTACAACTGGGAAAATTCAAGTTATCTTCAATAAATGAATAAAAATATATTCCTCATGAAATATGCAAGCTTTCTGTAATTTCGTACCTTTTCTTTTGTAGTTCCTTTTACATATTTCTTTTATATATTATAAGAAAAATTGCATGAATACTATAAGAGTGTTAATAGTGATTACGTTTAATTTTACGTTTGCTGTCAACAAGTCATAAAAGGCTTATTTTTTAACGCATATCGTGGAATCTCGCTCGACGCGGCAGTCGGACGCGGCACGATCGTAAATCAACTCGAGCGCGAGAGTTAGGTCGGCTGCACCCAGCTTGTACTTATTAATTTAATCGTAAATCAATCAACGCGTCGCGACCTATGTACGCGCGATAACTGGCGAATGTTCAAGTAACAGCGACATTAATATCCATGCTCTCTGGTGGCATCCGGTGCATGTATAATTCCTATTAGGAAAGTTCGTTCAGCAATATAGATATATACGGTTCTCATAATCTATTTAAACTGCATATATCACGAATCTCTCCTGTGCATCCTACTATATATAATCGTTATCTAAATTCAGTGAATGTTTTTTACATACATTCGATATTTATCACAAATTTCGTAATTGGATTTATTTTAAAACTGCAAAGTTCAAAGACCTAACAAAAACGAATATTCAACGATGCTATATGCTATTTTAAATATACCTTACATCTGATTATAAAAGAGGACGCAATTATAAGAAAAGATGGGAAGGGAAGAACGCAGCAGAGAGAATGCTTCTTACGGTAGACATCGTCGAATTTAGCATTGAGGGAAGAATTGCGATTCTGAGCGCGGCGAACGAGCTTCCGGTTCCTGTCCGAGCTGTTACTTGCAGCCTGCCTTTCTTCCTTTTTCTCCTCCGTTCTTCGACGCCAAGAAGAAGGCAGCCCGACTTGCAGCCGCGATACGACGCGTGTATTTGTATGCGACGATGACGATCAACGTCGTATCAAAGTTAAGAATACGGCGGCCACACGGACGAGGATTACGCGGTCGCTCGTTCGCTCGGTACACTCTTTGTAACCCGTGCATGCTGATGATAACCTATGTACATATCGCAGTCGTCTGCCAGCCAGCGGCAACGGCGTCGTCACCGGAAACCACCGGCGATCAGCTAACCGACCGGATATCTTCGTGTCCGTTGAATCAACGTCAAATGACTCCCGTGATTTCTCAGGAATTATTCATAGAAACTTAAATTCTTGTACATTCTTTTCGCTTTGCATTATTAACCTGCGTGATAGATTTCGACACTTATACACGGAAAGAATGGTTTTGCTTAAGTGTCTAAAAATTTGCCCAGATACAGATCTCAAAATAATTTTGGACCATAAAAATATGTAAGACGCTCAAAATAGTTGCTAGAATATCAAAACTTTTTGTAGCATTATCATTATACTTGGGCGTCCTATTTAGTTACTTTCGAATAACAAAATTATTTTCAAATTTGTATCTGGCCAAATTTTTAGATACTTCAGCAAAACCGTTCTTCCAGTACATCTGCATGCATGTGTGTCAGCTGACGTAATTTATAAAGTGAATAAAAACATTTGTACTACTATTAATCAAAGAAAGATAATTTTACCTTACAGACTTCTTTACGCCATGTTAATGACGCGCTCATAGCGCTAGTTAATTCTCTAATTGACAATTAATGTTTCATAGGCATGAATAAAGAGATTTAAAAGATGGCTTTGGATCTTCACATATTTTTCCAAGATTCGCAAACAGATGCCAACTTACGCCAATGAGTCAAGCAGCCAACTCCCCGCTTTGTCTTCTTACTATCTGCTCACGGAGTTTGTAAACATCTTCACGGCGGACTCTTCTCGCGAAGGAGATTTAATTGCGCGCGTTGCGCCGCGTCGGCCGCCGTCCGCGGTTTCGCAATGAGGAAGTATCGCGAGGAGGATCCGCATTAATCAGAAATCAATCCGCGTCTCTACCGGACAAAGGAGGAAAGCAACTCCGGCTTGCGCCTGGCGCGGCAAGGATATCGTCACGCGCGACCGCTCCTCACTCTTAGTTAATTTGCCCAAGAGGAACTGAAATTTTCGCAGACGAGTTTCCTCGTTACGTCTATTTTTATCGCAAGATCGATCGGAGTAATCGCTGCGACACGGATAGCGGATGCAACGTCGCATAATTATGTTTTTTAAACTTATATCGATTTATCATTGAAATTACCGCAATGTAATTTTTCGCTGCACCGAAAAAAAAATCTTTTCCAGTTAAATAAACACATTTCTTTGAAATAAAGTTTCTTGACTGAAATAAATATTTATTTCATTTAGAAAAACGTTTTATTATATTAAATAAATAATTATTTAAATCAAGATAAATATCATTAATTTTAAGATCAAATATGAAACATTTTAAAATATAAAAAAATATTTATTTAAGAAGAGGATTTGTTTTCTAAAACAAGCAGCCGAAAACGAAGAAATTATTACTTTAAATAATTAATCTATGCTTCAAACTCAAAATCTGTGCTTTGTTTTTACAGTATTTTTAAAATTTACATAATATTCACTGTTTGATTCAAATAATTCCTTTGCAAGTATTCAAATAAATTATTCTTTTAAACCAACTAAAATTTAAATTGAATACATTTTTTTCAGTGTGACAATTGATTTCTTTTTCCTGTTTAAAGAGAAGAGTTTTATTGAAATTTGCTGTCAAATTTAACGTTGCGTTGCTTTCGGGAACACAAATCAGTATTTTCATCGTACAAGCAAACGGGGTTCTTTCCACGCTCGCGGAGAATGCCTTTTCCTTTTATCATGTGGCGCATTAAGTGCTGCGTAATTTCAGACTTGCTTGCCGCAGGCACACAGAGATGTGTGTGATTACGTTTATTCGCGATCAGTCGGAAACGAAACTCTCGCCGGAATCGCGATTTCGGTCTTCGGCCCGTGATTGCATTACGAGCACGTGCGAACATATCCCGCAAGAAAACCTGAGAAAGAGAAAGAGAGCCGGTTTCGCCCGATGGCGGTGCCCGCACAAGACTCGCGGAAATCTTGCGAAAGCCCCGAGCAGGTTGGGTATTACGCGCGCAAACTCGCTCGCTCGCGCTCGCGTTATGTAAATGATAACGCGCAACTTCCTCAATAACGATTAAGAAATACGAGCGGTTCCTACCGGGCTGGTTTACGTAAACGTTTCCGTACGCGGCGGTCTCGCAGATCCCATCGATCTGTCGCGGAGTGACGCGCCTTTCGTCTTTACGTCGTGCGATCGTCGTCGTTCCGGCAGAAATCGCTTAAGGGCCCATTTAAGGCGAAACGTTTTTCGAGCGATAGGATCGCGTTTAAATATATCGAACATCCGCCTCGACTCGTTTACGACGTACACCCGCGTGTTCGGAGCGTTTTAATTTTCGTAGGAACTTGTAAGTGAACGTTATACAATTTCGCTTGCGTAACACGTTTAGAAAGATATCTCGTAACATCTATTTATATCCAACAAATAACAATACGAAAACGAAGCCTGTTTTATTTTCTAGCCATTATTTAGCTATCTTTCAAATCCTTCTCTATCCACACATACGAAATGTTTAGCGTTTAGATCATCGCGAAGACCATCTCACTAGGAAGTACATAGCGTCACCAAAATAGTTCGGTTTCTTAAAAGTAGGCTAAACACCTCAATTTATCGCCGTATGTTAAATATAAATGTACCTTGCGTAATTACGTCTAATTATATACGTGAGCATCAAATGGCAGTCGTTTAAAGCTACACCAAGTATGCTAATATCTTGTAATTAGCATTTTACAGTTCACTTTTGCGTGATAAGATAAAAAATTGCTGTAAGACTACATATACATAATTATTATTATTATCACATGCTCGCCCTTCCTTCTATTACATTTACCTATTGTTTTCATATGAATTCGAGAAAAATGAAAGTGGAACACGATTTCGGGGGCGATCGAGCGATTCGTTCCTCGCGGCTATGAACGGATTCTCCGCGCGTTTTGACGATTACGTCGACGATTCGCGAGACGTATTCCGCAGTCCGCATTCGGAGTCGTGCAACAACGCGCTTATTTATCCGCCGCGATGCCCCGCGAGGAACGAAGCCGCCCAGGCGAACGGGTTGACGTCAGCGGCTCGCGTTAATCGAATTCCGCACGACCGGTTATTAACATCGCCGAGCGGATTAAAAGCGAGGCCGGGCTTCCAGCGGATTTCCGGGTTCCTCGCGTCGCGGCGCGCCGCGCCGGAATTAACTCCTCGCGCGCGGATACGGTAACGAGCCGCGGGCTGCGTTTCGCTCCGCTCCGCTCCGCGTCTCTCGAGCGCGGCAACGAGGAGAATCGAGGAGGAACGAAAATGGACCGGACTCCGAGTCGAGTGGCTGACCTTTCGCGTACACTGTTAAATTTGTAATGTTAAATTGCACCAAATTTGAGTTATTTATAACCATTCCTACAGATCGCCACTGCTCCTACCCAATATGTTGTTAATTCAACTAGAACAATAAAGTTAAATAATTTAACTCAAGGAATGTGTTAAAATAACTCAAGTTTGGTTTACTATTTACTATCACATAAGTCAAAACTGACTAATTCAACCACAAAAATGGGTTGATTTGATATGATGTTTTTTAAATACAATTGTGTTAAAATAACAAATGTTGACACACGTGAAAGTTAAAAATAACCAAATATGATTTAACCCAAGAAATTGGTTTAAATTTCATCCTTTAATATCTAACAGTGTACGAGATCTCGCCGATCGCCGCGGATACGGCAAGACGCGAGTGTAAGACGCGAGGAATAGATCGCATGGGATCGTTGTCCCTGCAAATACCGGGAACTTTTCCGCGAGAAAAACTGTTAGTGTTTTCTTAAACATGTTAGTGTTTTAGGACATTGTCATATTAGGAACGATAAAGTAAAATTAGGAATAACGAGATACAAAGTTACGTATCCTTCTTACTACAATCAAATGCAAATCTTGGTGTACAATTCGCGAAGTAATTTTACTGACTTTCGAGTCCGTCAACTGTATCGATTATAGGTTTTCGCTATTAATAACACTGCATTTAAAATCATCATAGATGCAACTCCATTTTAGTGTCCGCGAGTAGGAGTGAATAATAAAAGTGGCTAAACGCTTAAAACGCAATTTACTTAAAACTAGCTACAAAAAGTTCTCCAGTGTACTTTCAGGTGTGACATTTAGCGTTTTAAATGCGATATTTGTCGAACGCTAGAAGAAACAGTGGGGGTTTTCCAGCAAGCGACACAAATCGACACAAGCATCGTTCTATCTTTCTTTTTTGGCAATGAGTAACAAAGATAAAACGATACTTGTGTCGACTTGTGTCGCTTACTGGAAAATCCCCAGTGTCATTTACGGGCGCCGCGAGCACCGAGAGATTAAGAATCGAATCGATTAGAGGAATTACGTCAATTCGGAGCGTCAGGCCTGTTTTTAAAATAAATCCAAATCGAGTCTCATCCGTCGCGGACGAAACGGAGCGCGCGATAAATTTTCGTGAATCTCGCTCGAATTCCGCGAAGAGCGGATTCGCGAAACGCGAACCTCGCGATTCCGAGAGGCGAGGAAACGCCGTTCCGCGAAACGCAGCAGCGACAACGAAGGGGGGTTTGTTTACAATCGGGAGGAATCGGAAGAAGCGTCGAGTGCGCGTGTACGTACGTGCGCGCCCGACATACACAACGAACGTGCAGAGATAACGGCATGTACAAACACACACATACACAGTTAGGCGAAACCGCGAAATTTATCGTCGAATACGCGGAGAATACGGAGAGAATACACGAAGAGTACATGGAGTACGCGGAGAGTACGCAGCAAATACGCGGCGAATACGCAGAGAATACACGGAGAGTACACGGAGTACGCGGCGAATACGCGGAGAGTACACGCAGTACGCGAAGAGTACGCAGCAAATACGCGGCGAATACGCAGTGAATACACGAGAATACACGGAGAATCCGCGGCGGACAATTACCTCGATCGCTGCCTCTGCTTCGTCTCCGTTGTCGGCGGCTCCCGCTGCTGTCCGTCGTCGATAAAAATCCTTTGCCGGGCACCGAGCTGCTGGCTAATTATCACTCGCTGTCATGGTCCAATCGGACACAAACCATTCCACCGTTCATCGGTCGTCGTCGAGTTTCGTCGCGTTCCTCGTGGTGTGCGGCACGCACGCACGGACGCACGTACGCACGCACGCACGGAACGGCACGCGGCGCGCGTAATCAGGTCGCAGCGGGCGGCATCCGCGCGCGCGACACAGAGAGAAAGAGAGAGAGAGAGAGAGAAGGAGAAGAAGAAGAGAAAGAGAAAGAAGGAGACGGCAAGGTTATCCGGCGCGGAAACTTTTCGCCGCGGCGCACGTGAACACGTGAGGCGGATTATTATCCCGGTGGTACCAGCCGCGGCTGTTGTGTCTTAGTTACGTTATCACAGAAGAGAGCGGGGGAGAGAATCCTCGGTCATTAGCACTTCCGAGCTTAGCGCACTTGTATTTGTCACTTGCGATTGTCTCTGGCTCCCCGCGGCACTCCGCAGCTCTACCCGCCGGGTGCTTCTTCCGGTCTCCGCGACACGGCACAACGGGGAGGATGACGACGCGGGACGTACGCGAGACTCGGAGTCGGAGGGCGCGTGCGTAATGGACAACAGCTCTCGCGGGGGGGGGGGGGGGGGGGGGGGGGGCGAGAGCGATCACCCTCGTCGTTCGACGGCTCGGTCGTGCGGCGAACGCGCGGCGTTTTTCGCGATGCGATTGCGAGCGGCTTCGTACCTCGGTACTATCGCGTTACGAGGTCGGCGAGCGACTGACTCCGTTCCGCCGCTGTAGGAAGTGTCGAGTGAAGGTTGCCGCCAGACGCGCGACACTCCACCCCACCCCGCCCCGCCCCTCTCGGCGCCCACCCGCTGCGCCGCAACGGTGCGCGAGCGAGACGACGCGATGTCGACGCGAGAACAAGTGGAACCGTTCTGCGCTCATTGGCCGCCGCGGCCAGCGAATCGCGCGCCGCCGTTGGCGGCGGCGCCAGCGGAAATAATCGAACCGCAGTTATGGCGGTTGAGGGGGGAACATCGCCGCGAACTCGCGACGTATCGGGGGAGGGAGAGAGAGAAACGAGGAGCGAGAGAGACCCGCGGCCGACTTCCTCGTAGCTTCCTCGTAATCGCGATCGTGATTGTCGTCGAGTTAACCCCCGGCCGATCGTTTCCACTTGCGCGCAACGCGAAACAACGCGATGGAAGTAACAGGCCGGCCGCACGATGACTTTTCATTTCCTTCCTCCTCGCGGTGCGGAATCCACTCGCGTGAACTTTGCCGCTCTCGCGCGCGGACGATCCGCGAGCATGTTCAAATGATACGCCGTTGGCGGCTTGGCGCCCCGCTTGACTTCGTATGATAGCTACGCAATTTGAGGAATTGTTACATTTAGTGGCACCTGCAATCACCAAACAAACCATTAGAGAACCATTACCTCCTGCAGAACAACTATCCATAACATTGAGGTTCGTTTGATCTACTCATTTTTACATTTATTGCGTGAGAGCGACGTCGCTAAAAGTTGGGTTCAATCCAACTTTTCAGCGGCGTCGCTGGGCGACAAGAAAGCGGTCAAAATGGGGGATAATTGACCACGATAATTGATAATTGATACGTGACCACTCATCGCTGCGACAAGCGACACCATGAAATTGTACCTTAATAGCGTCTTCCATTGGGAAAAACTCGCTTGCACTGGCAGCGCTCGAGTGTTTGAAGCGTATTAATATGATTGTGGAATCTACTTATGTATTTTTAGAATTTTTAAGAACACATGCGTATATATAATATACATATAATGATCACATATATACGCATGTGTTTTCAAAAATTCTAAAAATACATTTTGTAGATTCCACAATCGTATTAATACGCTTCAAACACTCCGTGCTGCCAGTGCAAGCGAATTTTTCCCAATGGAAGACGCTATTAAAATTGTCACCGTCGATGCGCGATCCCGCGCAACATTTTCACCCGCGACTGACTGCGGCTGCGGAGTGCGGTCCATTTGACGTTACAAATGCTTCGCGCGCGCGAAGCGTTCTTCTTCTCCTTTCTTTTAACAAAGAAAGAAGGAGAAGAACGCTTTTCGAAGCATTTGTAACGTCAAATGGACCGCAGCCTGCGAAGCTCATTTGATACAATAATCTATATTTTTCGTAGCTATTCCATCAGCTGATATCTCAAATTGAGATTCTCAACTCTCTAACCACATTCGAGAGTTTTGACCGAAATGTATTTCGAAAATTTCTGGAATCTTATAATAGTCTCAAAACTTTTTCGTATACATTATTTAGGTATATTCTTTCGTATAAATCTCTGAGAAAAACAATATTACGAAAGATCACTCATATGCGTGCGCTAATGAAGTGAATTTTTGATGATAAAAAGATCTTTTTTAATTTAAAATATATGCGACATTGAGATAAACTGTAAGCACATTCGGTCCTTTGCAAATGCATTTTTTATCTTGGTTATCTTGCTTTTTATTACATATCGTTATCACGTAAGCTTAATTATATTTTACTGTACCCAGTTCGGTTGGACGAAAATAAGCGTCACGATCGCAATCACACACAATATATTTCTCATATTCATATATGATTTTCATAATATCATAAAGAAACAAATCTCGATGCTGGTATCATTTTTCGCGATCCGTTGTTTGCGGTTGCGTTAATGTTACAATAAAGAAAAAATGAATTTGCTAATTAATAGCAAGATAAGATGCTTAGTCGAACGGGAAGTAATCGAGCCTAACGATCGATTGATAACGCATTGCGGCGTCAATCGTGTCTCATTTTATGAAATGATACAGATCTTGGATCGCATTGGAGAATCTATAATGAAAGACAAGAAAACAAAATGGAATTTTCGAGTAGAAGAAAAAATTCAAAAAATTGACGCGTCGATTTTTTGATTGAATCATTAATAATCTAATTCTATATCTTACGTAAACAGATATTAATCCACGTCCGAAATGCAGATCGTCGAGGTTTCACCGATAATTGAAAACGATCGCTGTATCGATAAGAAAAACACGAATGCAAATATCGCCTGTCGCGAATATTTAACTTCGCGCGATAAAAAAAAGATCAGTCACTCACTTCAGAAAATGAAAAAAACATTCAAGTGTCTCGCGAATTATGCATTATTGTGGGAAAACGTCTACTATTTGCTAAGTCGTTCCTAATTTTAGCTTCTTTTACGCACGACAATCGCGTTTCTTGCGCGCCCGAACGTTCGCGAATTCTCGCTCCGTTATTTATCGCCGTATGCAAAAGTGCGATCGACAACCGGTTATTTTACGAATTCGTTCGTCCGCTTGCGATACAGCGAAACGCGTCGCACTTCGAACCTGCGAAAGAAAAAAAGAACGGCGTCGGATCGCGGGGGGGAAATGCTTGTTAAGACAACACTCGTGGAGAGGCGGAGAGAGATATGGAAGGGAGAAATAAGCGAAAGATAACATAAACGAGATGTAAAAATTTTAAACCGGTCGAAATGTTTGCTATCCGCCGCGGAATATGAAGTAAAGCTTGCCGTCAGAGCGACTAGCGGACAATAATGAAAGCAATATCGGGAAAAAAATGTTCGTAAACTGTGAATTAGATATTTCGAAAAATCATTTTAATAAATTTCAACCGCGTTGTTGTTGATCTCGGCCGAACTCATTAATCCGCCATAATCTCGAGCAAACAAGTCTTTCTTCCTCCCACTTCTCTCCTCCCTTCAACAGAACGATCCCACCACTGCCGCTGTTCTCTCTCGCTTATCTTAATTGTGGCAGTGCGCGAAAAGTATCACAATACACTGCCACGCGCGATGCATGTGGTCTGGTTTGAGAGATTCCTATCCTTCCTTTATTATATTTTATATCGCGGTGGATAAAAATCGCCGTGCGATTCATATCGAGGAACGAGATGTGCTTGGAGTGGATTCTTCCTTAATTAATATCTCTGGTCATCGATATCTTCCGAATTACGATTGCAAATGAAGTATATATATTTTTAAACGTTTAAACTCGATTTCAAAAGAAGCTTATACTCAAATGAATTTTATTTTTGCACAGAAACGAGATGATCTCTTGTCTTGCGACATATAGCCACATTAGCCGTCGTTTAATCTGCATTAAACCCTGACCTTGCCACGATAAGGAGCCTAATTTTCGAACGTGTATCATTTCGTGCATAATCTCCCGCTTGTTGCTCGAATTTCTTCTATCTTTTATTCTTTCGCAAAAAGTTTTTAACGAGAGGCGCGGACTTAGACAAACTGGAAGCTTTAGAAACCATTAATTCGGACAAACGGTCTTGAATTACTATTGAGGAAGAAGTTTCTAGCTGAAATATCGTTCCTCCTAGTGCGTCTGAAGTAGGGACGGATCAATATGCATTCACGAATCTTAACATTTCCGGCGGTCAAAGGTAACTTCCTAAATGAATTGCTTGCACGCCGGCTACAGTGGCCATTACTTCGCTCTAAAATATTTTCCAAAGTTCAACGTACCAACGGTTACTCTAATGGATTTACGCTTTAAAATACAAATTTTTTAATTTACTTTCTCGATATTTCATTATCATTCGTTCCGAAACTAGGGGAAAAATGGGATTTTGAAATATTCATTTTTGTTTTTAATTGGTTGTTCAATTTTACGTTCACTAGGTTACGAATTTTATTTACGTTTCAGTGGTACAGAAAAGTTAAATAAACCATCGCGTATTTCAAATTACCACATTTTTTCTCAAAAAGCGAAAATCATCCATATGAATGTTTTAAAAATGTATCTCAACCGCGCTCCAAATTCTTCTATTCTCATGCACTTGTGAATCCCTTGATACCATCCCTATTTTGCGAAGGTGCGTTAAACGAAGAGAGATCGTGTATTTGAAATTACCACATTTTTTTTCTCAAAAAGCGAAAATCATCCATATATGAATGTTTCAAAAATGTATCTCGACCGCGCTCAAAATTCTTCTATTCTCATGTACTTGCGAATCCCTCGATACCGTCCCTATTTTGCAAATGTGTGTTAAACGAAGAGAGATCGTCAGCACCGGCGAGGTGGTTAAAAACAGCCATAGTTTGCCGCGCGATGCGCCGAGGCATTCCTGGAAAAAAAGCACGCCGAACACTGTGATCGGCACCGGGCCACGATCACCATAGAATCGGTGCTCATATAAGCCGAGGCCCAAGATATAACAGGAAAAACAGGTTTGTGGGCGTCCTCCGAGAGCTACCTGTATGGCGCTCTTCTCGACAAGTTCGCTTCCACCGAGGGTCCGGTCTACTTCTCCCTTCTTCCCCTCGGGATTCTTCCTTCCTTCCCGCTCCCTTGACGACCGCCCACAATCGGGTCCTCAATTCCTGCGGAAGGGATCGGCGAAACAGGAACCTCGAAGGCGAAGAGGAGAACGAGAGAATGGAGGAGAACATGTACGAATATACATGCCTGCACCTACGCGAAGCGCATTTTTTTTGGCACGTGTGTTTACACGAGCGCAGAGGGACTTCCTCGAAGAGTACACTGAAAAAAAATCTGGTTGCATTATTAGGAATTCCGATTGATTCAACCAGTATGTCTGTTGGAAAATGAACGAATCAGAATTCTTGTAGGAAGTACCAGATGAGCATGATTAATTTCTTCCTGTTAAATATACCAGAATTTCTTGTTAATGTTCGCCGAACTCGCACAATAATAAAACTGCTAGAGTGCGCTGCGGGTAACGTTAACCAGAATTCTGGTTGCACGTTCCTTTGTAACTAGAAGTTTTGTTAATCCAACTGGAAAATACTAATCAAATCCTTATAGTTATATCAATCAAACGTTCTAGTTATAACATATCGAGTCCTGTTGTGATAACCAGAAACTCTGCTTGGTTTCACCAAAATGCACTTAACCATATGCGTCTTGTTGGTACAATCAGAACACTTTTCTCAGTGTATGCACTTCATTTTGAAGCTCCCCCCAATACATTCGTAGGAACAATAAAAGTAAAAGGCGTTGAAGATTCATCAAACTTTTTGAACTCAATGGAGTTTCCGAAAAGTACGCATTGAATTTTGAAAGTTATTAGAAAGAAACGTGATAAAAATATATTGAATTTAACGCTCATTAAACTTCCAGCTTCTTATAATTTTTCGAACATTGTACATTTAGTTTCCGAAACTTCCCTATATCGAAAGAAATTTATCTTAAAACTTTTATTTCAAAACCTGTTTATTTTATCGATAGAATATTAGCGACAAAAATATTTTAGACATTAAACGTTTTGAATAATATTAAAATTGAAAGGAAATATTATATAATAAAATGACTAATTTTTTAATTCTTTTCTCAAACAGATTTCCATATTATGGTATGAAAAATTGACTATGTCAATGTATGTAATATGATAAGTTTGTTATCTCCAAATTTTCTTATTATTCATATTAATTGAAGCATAAATTTTCACAAAGAATCATAAACTTTTACAGTGTAGTAGATTTTTTAAATGTTTTAAAGCTAATAAAAGCTTGCTGTACAATCGTGTAGATAATAGTATCTCTTCGACTAATTATAACGTGTAGAACTATAACACGCTTAGACTGGTTGACTTTTAATGGCGATCATTTGAAAGTTCAAAAGAACATGCACTTACCACTTGTTCTTCTCGAGTAGATTTTATTATGGTTTTCAAAGTTTAACGATAGCTTTACTAAAGAATTTTAATCGTGCGAGAGATGCTAAACGGCATAAAATTGCCGTGCCGGAACCGAGAATTTACGATATTACGTGAAAATTCTAAGGATTTAGATGCATGCAAAATATTCCCCCAAAAAAGAACACAATCCTTAGAAAAAAGAGGGTTCGGCGACGTTCTACCGATTATTTGTCGCTTGCACTTATATATTTCCGACAGGCTGACAATAATCTTTTGTTAAAATTCGAATTCTCGAGATTCTGATCTGCATATTTTTCTCTAAGATTTATGTTCAAGGTATGTTTTACGATAAATCGAAAGGACCAAAAATGCAAGTTAACGTTCTTAAGTGCCTTTAAAGTAGATTATCTTGTTAGATCTTTCCAGTTTGAGTTTTTCTATGTTCAGATCTTTATTTTACAAAAGTATTTAAAATCTAAATATGATCTAAGATATCTTTAAGACTGAAACGGAAACTTAGGAAAACACCGATAGTGTTGACAAATTTTTGGCATTAGTGAATGCATTAAATATATCTATAAAAAATATAGTATATTTTTAGTAATTAGTAAAAATTAGTAAAAATATACTAAATATATTAAATTTACAAACTGTACCATTACATTTTAAAAAATCTGTCTTTATGATATTTTCTTCATATTTATTCTGTATTCTGTATTTTGTAAAAAGTATGATGGTATTTCATATATTCCAATTATATCCAAAAATTCTAAATCTGTGGGTCGATTTCTTTCCGATCCCAGCGGGGAAGAAGGAACTGGCTAACTTTCGGTCTAATGTCGGATCCTTTTCTTCAACCGATCGCGCTTAAGTATAAAAGAACCCGACTAGACTCTATGGGTTCATTGTGGATCATCGTTCACGCGAAGGAAACAGGAAAACTTTATTCTTTCTATACTTGCCGCTCTCGTATACCTGCTCTTATGATTAATCACACCTCTTACTAAGCACAAAAATGGAATGTATAAGATTTTTAGGCAAAAAGGATAAAAACCAAAGGGAAAGGACAAGTTAGTGAAATGCAATGATTGACTATCTTGTTACTATACCATATTGAATACAATTAGTTAGTGTTGTCAACATATTTAGCGGAGAGTCTTAGATAGCTTAGCGTTAAATAGAGTTGTCGAATGAAAAGCCGTGGGTTCGATTTTATTGGGTCAGTCATTTGCATTTAAGATTTTCCTCACTTCTATGTGTCTATAATATAATCTTTAAACATCTGTCTACTTTGTGTTCCTAAGACTTGATGTCTTGATCCACGACGGATTGCCGTTCCTTATAGTATTTCTGTGCAAGAATATGAGCAGGAATATGAAATATCTTCAACTTTGCGACGTTTGAAAATAGCGAAGAACAGCCGTGCCCTTTCCGAGCATGTATATTCTACAAGTAAGACTCTGTTCAATCGTTTGTTACTTCCACGATGCTAGAGGTATTAAATCAAGTAGCAGATGCAAATATCTAGATATTTCGCTGCGTCTTTTCTTGCTGAAGAAACGCAATTATACAGAACAAGCAAGAAGAGAGTAGGAATTAAAATATCGCCGTCTCTCGCAGTGGTACGCGATTGTTGTGCGGCATTGCTCTTGTTTGTTGTTGCGACCGTCGGAGCATCGAACGTTGTCAGCGGTTTAGTAATCTGGCGGCGGCGACGCTGGCGCAATCCGGGAATTTCTCGCGCGAGGCGAAGGAAGGAAATTGCGTTGCCCAATTAGAAATCGCGGGAGACCGCAGAAAGAACGGACCGAGAAGAAGGAGACGGGGACGAGAGGGTCGGAGTAAATCGGGCGAGAGGGAACGGAACGAGGACGCGGCGCCTCGCGTATTTAACCCTAATCTGACCAATCCTGTTTTCCTGCCGAAAGAAAGAGCGCGACGATGCTCGCTGGTATAATCATTTAACGAAAGTCGCCGTTGTCGTAACTAATTACATAATAGAAGCGAACATTTTAACATTCCAGATGTATCAGAGCGATTACATGAACCTTAGTCAAATCCAGTTTTATTTAATTGGTCCTCTTATCAATGTTAGATAATCCTCAAATTTCATTTGTAATAATAATCTATAAATTGTGCGAGTTACTGAAATTTAATTGATAATCTAGGACAGGCATCGGAAAGAAGTAGACAAGCAAATAATCCAGTTGAATTTAATTGGTCTTGTTATCAATGTTATATAATCCTCAAATTTAATTTGTAATAATAATCTATAAATTGTGCAATTTACTGAAATTTAATTGATAGTCTAGGACAGGCGTCGGAAAGAAGTAGATAAGCAAATAATCCAGTTGAATTTAATTGGTCTTGTTATCAATGTTATATAATCCTCAAATTTAATTTGTAATAATAATCTATAAATTGTGCGATATTTACTGAAATTTAATTGATAGTCTAGGGCAGGAGTCGAAAAGTAGTAGACAAGCAAATAAAGCTTATGAGATTAATCGACATCGGTGAAACCGATCAGAGATATCAGAGATGACGATAAAGCACACACAAACGAAGAATAAACTTAATAACTTTTCTCATAAAAAGAAATAAAAATACCCGGTTCTCCGTGTCGATCGGATAACAGTCGCTTCCCCCTCAACCCCGCGGTCTATCTCGCGCGTGACGGAAATCACTTAGGTCGCGGTGCGGCCTCGCGGCAAGATGCGAGAGGAGCGTGAAAAAATATCGGAGATAATATCCGTGCGTTGATTATTATTAAACGTCGTCACTTGTCCGCGTGGATGTCGCGTTTTTTCCCATGAGCGTGATATAAAAAGGGCGGCGCGCTCGTCCCTCCGGCACGTAGATCGCGCCGTTTCCACGAGCGACGATATAAAAAGAGTCCCTTTGCGAGTGATCCTTGCGGATGATCGAGGATTAATAACGACAGGATGAACTTTAACACGCAGCTAGCATTTATCCCGCGGGCGGTTATCGTCGAAGCGAGAGAGGACGTAGCGAGTCGGCGCGGTCGGCTCGGCTCTCCTCTCGAAAGGCCAAGCCGCAAGTAAAGATCGATGGATCGATAGATCACGGTATCCGCGCGTTTACGGTCCTGCGAGTCTCCTCCTCCCTCCCGCCTTCCGTTCGTTAGCCGTTGCTCCTAGGTGTCGTTTGACGCGGGGATTATTATTTATCGTTCTGTACGCTTGAGGAATTAATCAGAATTGCGCGACGCGCGTGGGAGACTCCTAAAACGACGCATGAAATTGACGCGCCATTTTTGCGAACGCTTCGCGTCTGACACGAGACATTTCGTTACGTTAAAGTGTCCGTGACATTTTTATAACTATGTCCTTTGTCGCGAACTAGTTTGAAAATTAAAATTACAACTATAAATCGCGACGATTATTATATATTAGCATCGTACAAGTTAAATATTAATCTTTGGATTTTAATCGTCCGTATTAAATGTAAGAAGCAATTATATATAAGAAAAATCCAAGAGAATATTTTGATTTGCATCTGATATCAAACGCCACTCTATTTTTTTAAAGGAATATATTCACACGGAAAAAAATAGACAGCCAATATATATTATAGCTTGATATAGTTTAACATTTATACCTAAGCAGATTTGATAGTGTAACAAAGAAAATATATATGCTCATAACTGCTTTCAGATATTTTCTTTGCTATTCTATCAAATCTGCTTAGGTATAAATGTTAAACTCGAATTAGCGAGCTATAACTTGGCTGTATTAACCAATTTATTTTTCTTCATGCATATTTCATATCTTGCGACTAGAATGGAATCAACGCGTATCAAATGCTTCCGAGATAACAGGAAGAATACTTTATGACAACATATATCAAACATTCCTTTTTTATTGCTGTCGATCCGCTGAACGACGTTGATTACTCTTCTTTCCAGATATTGGATAGTGTCAGACGTTACGAATTTCATGCGAAATAACCGGGCTCGCTCGTATTCTTCTGATTTCTGCTTGCAAGTCTGCGAGAGTTCACCGCTGTTAGAAGTCGGCATCGGGACGCGGTCGATATAATTTCCGGTGGATATATATCACAGGGATTTATGGACGCGTTCGCTGATTTACCATGTCTCGCGTTAATCGGGATATTCTCCCGTCGATCGCGGAAGAGATCGCGGATCCACAATTTATAGTAGACCTACATTGATTTTGCAATGCGATGCACGCGCTTTCGCGAATCTTGCGTCGTTCCCTCATTTAAATGCACGGCTGCCTTTTGCTGACGCGAAGGAAAATCTCGCACCTTAATCGTTTAAATATACGCAAAATTATCGACACTATTGGGCAGTTTTTAATTAATTTCATTGGATGCGTGAGATCTAATTTCTTCGTATCAATCGGAAATTGATGGATAAAATGTAATTCAAACTGACGCTATATTTATATCAATATATTGCGCTTCAACTTCTCTATTTCAATATTTTACGAATACGTGTAAAATAGCTCTAGAAACGCGGATTCGCGCAGTTGAAGGGTGGCCCGTTCGAAAAAGAGCTGAAAAAAAATAAATTCTTCTCTGCATAGAGAGTTTTCATTTCTATATTTTATATTTTACTTGTTGAACGCGTGCTCCGTTGAACGCGCGCGCAGTTTACGTAATTTCGATACAACGTGTGCTCGACTGGCGTATCGGTGCTGATAATGTAAAACCAGGATCGGGAGAGAAAGTGTCTCTCCTTCGCCTTAAGGCTCGTTCACACGCGCTTCAAACACCGTGGCGAATGGCGCGGTTCGCTCGCGGGCGCGTAAATGCACGCACAGGCCGAACTTATATAATCGATTACGGTAATACAGCGGAGTTATGGCAATCTCCGGGCAGCCGCGGCAGCCAGGCAGGTAACCCAATTCCGCGTTGGCCGGACATATTGGTGTTTGCCGCACCGCATCGGTCGAGAGAAAAGCGCGGCGAGGGAAGGTGGCCGGCACACCGCGGCTCTCGCGGGATATTACCTCCATCGAACTGAAACGCGATCGTTGTTACCGGACCCCTTCGATTTCGCATCCGTTCCGCGCGACGCGGTCGCCGGAGATTCGTTTCCGCAACACTTCAAATTTCGCTGGTATTTCCAATTTAAATTCCTGCCGATCGTTAAACAAACATCGGTAAGCAAACACGCGCGTATGATTATTCAGTGCGTCTTCTGATTTTAATATATTAACCGTCGGTGATTCGCCTGCAACATTTTTCGGCGCGAGAGAAACGCCCGCATATATGCGAACCAATGGCAAATAAGCAAACCGCAGAGTGTAATTACGTAACGAATCGGGCGCAAATCGAGATGCTCCTAATTATGTATTTTCCGCGGTATTTGATAATGTATGAGAATCATGAAGGGGAGGGGGAAGATACATTAATTTTGTATTGGCACATTCTATTGTATTATATCGAAACTACACGGAAAAAAAAGAATGTTTATGCCAACCAGATTCTGGTTGGCTTGCACAGAAATCTGTTTGTGTCAACCAGAATCTGATTGGCACAATCATTCTTTTTTTTCCGTGTATTTTATAGTTGATAATAACCACAAAAAAATTGCATGTTAGATAATATTAGATTACATTGATTTGAAATTTAAGGCATTTACATATACGTGATAATATAAAATATAATACATTTTGATACATGTATATCTAATAACTAGATAATATTCGATAAATGAATTGGCATTGTTTGCAATCTTGTTATTGCAAAAACCGTAACAGCGTTCCAAAGATAGAAAATCGTTAAAAAAAAGAGTAAATCTTATTTTACGGACTACATAATCCGATCTGAAATTAAAGTTCTATTATTTAAGAGCGAACGGAAGTTGGCGTGATAAACTGAACGTGTATAGGAAATTCGGCGATGAAAATTTAGTTACGAGACTGCAGCTCAGAACAATCGAATAAAAAGATCAAGTCCAATTTTGGCGAGTACCTCGTCTTTGACATTATTACACACGGCGAAAGAACGGTTTTGATGAAGTATTTAAAAATTTAGTCAGATACAGATCAGAAAATAATTTATATTGGACTATCCAAAATATGATTATGTAGGACGCTCAAGCTGTTTGCAACGATGTCAAAACTTTTTACAGCATTGTTATTATGCTTGAGGGTGCTACATAATTATTTTGGATGGTCCAACATAATTATTTTCAGATCTATATCTGGATAAATTTTTAGATACTTCAGCAAAACCGTTCTTTCCGTGCAGCAATACACAAAATTACATTTTGTAGCATTTGTTGTATTTTTATTTCTATATAAACTAATACAAAAAATGTTTAAATTTTTTACTAAATGCGAAATAAAATTTTTGTTAAAGCAGATGGACAAGGTACACAGAAAGATTAACGGGAATTATATCGATAAATCAGTCGACTGAATAAGTCGCAAGTTATTTTCGAAAATAAGCGGATTAGGCAAGAAGAATTTAATCGCGAATTCGCGAGGCGGTAAATTCGTTTAATCAACTCCGTGCGAATCCTGTTCCAATTAGGCAAGCGCAAAATTAATATTTCGAATGGCTCCCGGTGCTATTTAAATGCAATACGTAATAATTTGCGATAACGATCGAGCGTTGTGCAACATCGCGCCGATAAGTTAAGAAATAGTGTTTCCGCGCTGGAAACGTCAGAAACATTATTCCACGGGGCATATCGCGCGCGAGAATCTGCCTTAATCCTAGTAATAATCGTGAGGCAAAAGCGAGCACCGCGAATGAGAAACGGTGGAAAGCGAGCCTAATGAGGGCGATATGCAATTTATTGCACCGGCACGGCGAAGCTGTAACGTCGTGGCGCCGCGCCGCGCCGGTGAAAAAGGAACGAGACAGAAGCGTGGAGAAATAGATACAGGAAGTTAGGGATCGATAGAGATGCATATAGGAATACCTATTCCGCCTTGGGAATTAAATTTGACTTTTCAGGTGATTTAAACAAGTAAACCGCTTAAGAGGGAGAAGGACGAAATGAGCGACGTTGTAAGTAATCGAAGGAAACGCGTGGTATATTATCACTGTGGTAATCATGGGCTTATTATGGCTGTTGAGCCAACAAGAACATAGACTACGAGCGCGTCGATTAGCCTAACTGCGAATCTCTCTCGACTGCCTCAGTGCGCTCCGAAACGACTAATTTGTGTAATCGGGATGCGATTGTACTGAAAAAAAGGGAAAAGAGGAAACATTGTGCACGCGTACAAGCGATGCGTTTGACTAAGCGCTGTACGTGGTCGTTAAAATGTGTACCTTATTTCAACCAGCTCTTGCGAGCGATGTTTCCCATCAATCGATTAGATTTATTCGTACCACCATCGTACTTACGCCTGAGATTATTGCATTCTTTTGTCTTCTATCTATTCGAATTTTTTCGTTCTCAGCTTTCTTGCTATTTATTTCCGAAAAATACATATCTATATTAGGGTGTTTAAAAAAAAAATTTTTTTATTTTTGCCCGCATTCCAGCTAAAAAGTTAGCTAGTGGGGAGATAATAATTACCCTAAAATGCCAACTCCAATAGATTTCATTTAGTGGTTCCACATTCGCCTTGAAATTTTCTCATTTAACTAACATGGGGAATGCGGTTTTTTCTCAATAAATTCGACTTATCTTCATCTATCTATATCTACTATTTATTTATCTATCTGCTTCTAACTATCTATATCTTACTACAAATACAGTTGTTCTAGATAAAAGAAGCCTGGGCAACAAGAGTAGTTTAATCTATCTATCTATATCTTCTATCTATAATCTATATTTTACCACAAATGCAGTTCTAGGTTGAAGAAACCCGGGCAACGCCAGGTAGTTTAAGCTAGTTGTATATATTAATGCCCTATTTAGTCATATCCTGAAAATTTTACTTTTTGAGCATGATTTTCTATTAAAATAATCGTACATTATACTACCTTCAGTAATAACTATTATTACTGTTTACCAAACGACTCGCTATAATTTTTGAGAAATATTTTTGAACTTAATAAGCGAACTTTGAAACGACCTATGAATTAGTCGGAAACTCGTGCTAATCCGAATACATTTACCGCGGATCCGATCGTGATTCACGAGCTAATTTAGCAGCCTATTTCGGCAGTATTAATTTTTAGTGCCGGTGATGCTCGCGCAACTGGAATATTTTCTGAGAATTAGTCGTGGAGAAGCAAATAGCAAAAATAACTACGGAACGTCATCATCGGCGTCGTCGTCGTCGCCGTCTAGGCAGTATTTAGAGTCCCCCGTGGAGAGAGACGATCGTCGATCTATTTACGCGTTTCTGGGCGTCTCGGAATTTTGGACGGCGAAATTAAGCGGTGGTATCGTCGTGCAAATTAAATTCCTACGCACGTCGACCGGCCGTAGCCGGTCTTCTACCCGCGGCCGAATATAATTTGCGCTTATCGATCGATCGTTGATTCCGACCGGAATTCCCCGCTTCTCTAGGAGGAAGCTTCGTTGTGATTTAAGGCGTTCGTTGATATACACGGCTGTTATCGATTTAATATTCAATGTTTGTCGGGCTATTTTAACCGCGAAACAGTAGTACCGGTTTGCTTCGGCGATACAACATTGTTAATTTGCGTCAGACAGCGATAATCTTGGTTTAAGAAAGTAGCAAGCAGAAATATCACAATTGCTCCGATATTTTTTTATCTTGCAATAATTGTCATACAATAAGATTACATATTATCTATTTTTTATATTTAGTTTGGGACATCTTGTAGAATCGGACCAGTCTGCGGTAACGAGTCTTCGTCATTGACCGAAGTTCGCGGTTCCTTCCTGGCGCCACGCAGCAAGGCTTTATCGCAGTGGTGAGTAATTCATCGAAACTGCTTAAGTCTCGGTTTCCCGTTCATTTCTCGCAATCGGCTTTCAGCGTCAGCGGCACAATTCCATAGAAATTTTGCATGTATTCACGTAATGTTGCGAAGCAACTCGTCTGGGAATTTAACGAATTTTCACGCGTGTATATCGTTATTTTATTTAATGCATCGTTTATTACTACACGGAAAGAACGGTTTTGCTGAAGTATATAAAAATTTAGACAGGTGCAAATTTGAAAATAATTTTGTTAGACCGTCAAAAGTAATTATGTAAGACGCTCAAACATGATGATAATGCTGCAAAAAGTTTTGATATTCTAGCAACTATTTTTCGGCGTCCTACATAATTATTTTGATGATCGAACAAAATTATTTTCAGATTTGTATCTGGCCAAATTTTTAGATATTTCAGAAAAGCCATTCTTTCCGTGTAATAATAGGAAAGATTAATTATAAGAATGGCATTGGAAACGTATCATAATCTCCGAAAACGAGGATGAACTGCAGAGACTACTGCACCAGTTCTATTTAACAGCTGGACGATACAACATGGAGATCTCAATTCAAAAAACGAAAGCATTCGTCATAGCGAAAGAGCCTATACGGTGCAAACTGGCTGTCAACGACCAGATCGTTGAACAGGTGATGTTTAGATATCTAGAAGCAGCAATATCTGCCAATCAAGATCGAAAATCGGAGGTCCAAGACCAAGCCAACAAAGCGACTAGAATATCAGAATGCCTGAAAGACTTAATCTGGAGAAATAATCACCTGAACAGAACAACCAAGACTCGAATTTATAAAACCTGCATCCGACCCATCTTGACCTATGCCGCAGAGACCGGAGCTGACACTCGCAAGACAAAAAGTATAGCCCGTACCAACGAAATAAAAACCCTGCGAGCCATTGCTGGACTCAGCCTATGCGATAGAGTCCCGAACGCAGAGGTAAAATAAATATGCGAGGTACAGGACGTAGTCAGATGGATGCAACAGAGATACAGGGCATGGAACGCACATGTGGACCGCATGGACAACAATAGAATTGCAAAAGTAGCCCAGGACGGAAAACCGATGAAGTCTCGAAGACCCCCAAGCAGACCACCGAAACGCTGGATGGACAGCTGGACATTGACATCCCAAGAGGCGCAGTAATGGAAAAACAGGCTCAACAGCCTACTTCAAGAAGAAGAAGAAGCATTAGAAACGTCGCCGCATCGTAAATAGAATATTCAGTATATAAATTCGTCGAGAGTAACTCTTTCTATTTCTTATCATTAAATTTTTATATTATTTCTCTGCGATTTTTGAGGAAACTATCGACTTGCTGTGAAAATTGTCATTATTTAATATTTATATATTGTCGATCATGGACTTAACTTACGAATCTTATAGCAGAAGCTCGCTTTTAGACACCCTCTGATTTTCCTTCCTAACACTCTTACGATATGGGGGACGCTTATACACTTTCCATGGGGATACCACGGGACGGACGAAAACATTTCCCCATCCGCGGGCGACCGTGACGATTCGATTTTCAAAAGCCCGTCACGTAAGACGAGAACCAGACGAAGTTAGGCAACAAGTGGAAGATAGGACCGACGGGAAAAAGAGGCAGACAGGCCTCGCCCTCGCGACCCTCGTTGAAGTTTCTCCACTCTCCCGTCGTCTTTTGTTACGTCCCGTAGCAACTTGAAGGCAACCCCAACAACGGCGAGGTCACTGATGCCTCTTTCCCGCAATGCCTTCTTCCACGTCATTTTTCATCCCGTGTTCAAACGTCGTTACAGCCTAAACGATATACGGATGTCCCTCTGAGCGTCTACATCAAATGTAATTATTACGAGAATCCTCTAGAAGATAACAATTAATTGTGATGTGACTAGACTAGGCCGCGCACTTATTGTTAGAGCATTTAGTTTCTTATCATTATCAAATTACTTTCCACGAACGCGTATGAGAAACGTTGCCTTTCATGAAAATTTCGCATTAATTTAAAGATTAGAATTTTTTACAAAGTTGAAAATTTAGAAAATAATTTCTTAGTATAGTAAAATCGATTGCGAACATAAGTTATATATATATGGAAATTTTTTTGTACACTGAGAGAAAAATTTACTAAATTTCAATAAATGTTTTCTTCAATAGTCCTAATGAAATATTCTTTTGAAATCAGTAAATATTTTATTAGGTTTAGAAAATTTGTTTTCAATTGAATGAATATTTTTTTCATTCAAAAAATATTAACTGAATTCAAAAGAATATTTCATTAGGACTATTGAAGAAAACATTTATTGAAATTTAGTAAATTTTTCTCTCAGTGTAATATTCCACTCAGTAGATATAAAAAAGTGAACAAGTTTGTCGTAGAATATAAAATTTCCATAAAACCAATAATGCAATCGGATGACAGAATTTACGATAAATATTTTGGATGAAATCACTTCCCAGACACACATACATATTTTGTTCCAAGCAGATTCAAAAGTCAGAGGCATTAATTTTTAAGTTTCGGATCCGAACTGACGAGTTTTGGTCCGGATTTTCCTTGTTCACTTTATCGGCGATGATCGGGCGCGCTAAAGAATGCCACTACTAGACGTATCTTATCACGAAATAAATAATTAAAATTATCAAAGATCTCGAGTTTTAAAGATCCAAAGGTTGCATCGTTTTTACTTCGAATTGATTATGGAATAAATTTCCTTTTTCAATTTACTAGAACATTACAAAGCGCGCGTTCCGCGGGCGCCAAATTATTCTCGAGCAATATATATTTTAAATGACATAATTAATGACATAATTTATTTAATGAAAAAGAAGGTGTCAGAATTCACATTGATTTGACAGCCGCAAACGATACATATAAAGTAAATCGAGATGCGGCAAAGCAATAGTCAATAAGCATTGTGAAAAAGGCTTCAACGCTTCGATATATTCAAGTTTTTGATAATATGCCTTTTTTAGAAGAGGATATCATGAATAAGATTACGATTTAAAAAAAAGTCACTAAACCAGGCTCAATTCAGTGCAAACGTGTCTAAACATTCTTAGGCTTGTCCGGTGCTCGTCGCATTTTTCGATTGGGTTTCTCCACTTATTCGGCGCTTTCGATCCGGGGTAATCGGGACGGGCGCGTGCATCCCGATTGTGTGTCGAAGAGCGATGACGAGACCTTTACTGGAATCCGGTCTCTTCCTCTCTCTTCGCCTCTCGCCCGTCGATTGCATCGCGACCGAAGGAAGAGCAGCCTCTTCTCGAGAGCGATTACGCCACCGTGCGCTTCTCTCGGCCACACGGCCTGCGCCACACCACAGAAGCGCCTCGGAAGCTGAGAGGATGCACAAAGTAGAAAGGACGGAGAGTGGAGAACGCCGACGATGACGACGGCAACGAGAAGGCTGGTGGAGGGAGTGCGCGGGGAAGGGTGTTCCAACCGTCGTCCCGGATGTGCAGCATCATTACACGGCATTCTTCGGTGATGCAGGCGTCCGGGATCTCTCTCTCTCTCTCTCTTTCTCTCTTTTGCGCTTTCTTCCTCGCGCAACTTATACGAACGCGAAAACGCATGTAAGCGGACTGCCCACGCGGAAAGAGCGAAGACATGGAGAAGATATCGAGGATGGCTAGACATGAGATCAGACAGATGAAAGATGAGGGAGTGATAATCTAATTGCAATTCAGTATTGAAAAATTTGAGAGAAGACACGTAGGTTTGAAAAGATAATGTAAAAGTAAAGACTTAAGTAAAGAGACTCTTTTGTCACACACACATTGATCTTGGAAACGTTTGCATTGTTTGCCCTCATTTAATTCGGAGAACGTAAGTTAAAAGAGACATTAAAATTACTTAATTACGTTCCTTAACGCCTCTTTTTATTTAATATTTGATAGCTTTCACAATACTAAAATTACTAATAATTGAAGTAAATTTTAAATGGATCTCTTTCATTACGCGATCGAATATCGAGTGTCTGGCATTCTTTGGACAGTTCAAATTATTATTGATGGCTCATAAAACACCGAGGTTAATCGTAAATAGTTTGTTGGCAAAAATATTCAGTTACAATTTTACGACATAAATGCATGCGCTGAATATCTCGGACAAGTGTGTCGTATTACCGGGAGTCGAATTACCGATTAAAGAGAAGACTCGCGTTCCAGGAAACTATCGCTTCCTCGATTACTATGCGAAAGACGGCATTAGTGTCACGTAGTGTTCACCCGTTTTCCGGGATACGGGGAGATCCCTCGATCATTTATGCAAATTAACATTTTCCCGCTCCGAACACGGACAATATCGCGGTTGAGCGCCAAACGACGGTTTGCCGAAGCGTAAACGAGCCGTCTCGAAGACACTATACGTCTATACGTCACAGTTTCTAAATTCTATTTATTGTAAATAAGATACATGATACATTAATTCGTTTTCTTTAATACAAATTTAACGTATGCATTCTCTTATGCACACTCTTTTAAAAAAATTTCTGAAATATTTATAATATAATTTATTAACACAGATTAAGGAGAAACAAAGAAGCAATTTTTTTTATCATTGAAAACCAATTTTCAATGATAATTCTAGCGTATTTATATTTCTAAACAATTCAAACAAATAATGTGAAATAATTTAATACACAAGTTTATTATAATCAACTTATTAAATAGAGAAGTAATTTTTTTATTTTGGCTAATAAATTGCTACAAGAAACTAGAATAACTCTTTCCACGAATCTGAATAATTCTAGCGAGACATTTCATGGTCGATTGGGTCGTAATATAGATAGCTAGTCCACAAGTGTCAAGGGATTGACTCAGCAATTATCGAGCGTCATTATATCGATGCTGGTCAATCAAGACCTCCGAGATTTTCAAAATTCCCTTCGAGGCTTGGCCCAAATTGTCGGACAGATCCGGGTCCCTGTGCGTAACATTGGACGTGTTCGATCTCTCGAACGAGTCGTCCTCGCGTCCCACAGGATTAGGAGGGAGAAGGTAAGTGGCCTAGGAGAGGTAGCGGAGTGTGTCGCTCTGCGGGCGTGCAACACGCGCGTGCACACGCACACGCACACCCACGCCCTGGCGAACGGGCGACGAGGCGGCCGTCGTAGTACACTCGACTCGAAATCAGTCGCTCGTACGAGCACTTATGTTGGAGGTGGAGAAAGAAAGAGATAGAGAGGGAGAGAGAAAGAGAGAATCGGATAGGAAGACGAGAACGAGCGGAACTGAGGTCCGCGGAGCTTCCTTTCCTTCGGACATGCCTGGCTGCCTCCTCGTCCTCTCCCACAGATTACGACCGACTTCTCCTCTCCTTCTGCGCGCACCTCGCCCGTCCTCGGGCACACACTCTCTCTTTTCTTTTCCTTCTTTAGCGTACTTGGTTCTATATTTATTTATTTTCATATCTAGATAATTGCTTTGTCGTTAAGTCTAGAGACAAACAAATTTGAGTGAGAAAGCGATTCAAATATAATTTCAAAGAACTGTTTCCTTCGTATAAAATTCATATAAATTAACAATCATTTCTGTAAAAAAAAATCCAAGCTTTTAAACTTCCAAGTCTATTCCATGCAATATGCAGTATTGTGAATTTCCTGGAGAAATACTGGATTTTATTATATTTATATATTGACACTCGTTCATAGATTAATTCTAAATAACAAATAGTCTTTCTCTCTTTCTTTTCTCGTTTCTTTTTATACACTTGTCTACCGACGTGTAAGCACGACGAAATACAGTTGCTAATACCGAGCGCGTAACGACAATGGTGATCGCGAGACCATTAGGAACCTCCTGGCCTCGAAAGGAGGAACTACGTTGGACGCACCTACTTCCGGGACGCGCCATGCCTCGTCGCGTCTTCACCTGCGAGGAGTCCGTTCCGCGGGCCAAGTCGTGAAAGATCCTTAAGTATCCGACGACTGTCGCACACAAAAATCTTGATCGCGTTATAACAACTAAAAAGAGTTAATTAGGCTACAATATATCAGTGTAAATCATTTAAATATCAAAGAATAAATGTACCAAGTTTTAACTTTATAGTTTAAATATTTTTTCCCAAAAAAATTCCTAAAATGGGGTGTAAAAATGGTACTAAAAGCGAGAATAAAAAAATGTAAGCGGCCTTGTGCAAATACTTGAAGCAAACTATGACTATTCTACATACAGTGCATCTTATATATCACGTAATGATTTGCAGCAAATTGAAATTTCTGCCGAATATTCGGTTATCTTACGAATTAGCGAATAAAGAAAAATCAATGAGGACTTAAAAGAGAACTTATTTGAGAGAATCGCGCACTTTTCGCATGTCATATGATTTTTAATCTATAGATATCTACTTTATGATTACGTTTTTGGCGAATGTCCACGAAGCAGTTTGATGGTTGAAAGTTACGAATTAAAAGCTTAGAGCTGAGAGAGTTAGAAACTGGGAAACTGGAGTTTGTGTGCAGATATCCGATATGCGTTAAGCTTCTTAATACGTATAATAATCCTACGTACTAGAACTTTCCTGTATTAATCGTTGCATTGGGAACGACAGTAGCAAGGCGTGTGTACCTTTCCCATCGTTGCGGCCGATCGAGCGGCGAATTGACCGAAGAGGTATGGGCGAGGCGCGACGAAAGTAACGGGGTGATCGTAAGTGGAAACGGATCGTGCGTGCCATACGATAATACGCAGTAGGTACGCAACAATGGGCTACCGCACCGCAGCGCTCGAAAGCGTCGCTGATGCAATCCGCGGCAAGTTGTGACACAAACGAATACATGCAACGCAACGAACGTCGCCGGGATACACATAAATCGCATACACTTATCGCCCTCTTGTAGGTAGCCTTGAGACACAGTGGTGTATCGAGTTCAGAGATCACAATACCTACACAATAATTTCATTCGCGTTTCTTAGGGCCCTGCGCACAATGGAGGAATATTAGATATTAGGAATAGGAATTAAAATTTTAGAATCAGTTTCCTCAATGAATATTGAACGTAACGCACAATGGATATTAATAAGATGTGTTATACGAAACTGATTCTAAAATTCTAATTCCTATTCCTAATATCTAATATTCCTCCATTGTGCGCAGGGCCTAAGTCTAACAATAAGTCAGACGGAACGAGACATTCCCAACTTATATGCTCGTCGATTGTCTCAGTTTTCCAAAGGTCTGTATCTATAGGAATTCCTATGGCTTGAAATCTCGAGTGACAACGAAATCTTGTTGATTGATAATTATAGGGAAAGATCTAAACGCCTCAAATTTTATCAGATATGATTGTCGTCTTGATAGAAGTATCGTAGTTATAAAATATCTATTTCAAATATGGTCCGTACCTAAATTTTGCAAAGTTTTTTTACCACATTTCAATAAAAATATTAAAAAATTTATAGTTTTTATCTGTGGAAAAATGGAAAAAAGATCGTAGCACAAATGGTCTCATGTGGACGGTGGAAGAAAGCAACAATGCAACAAATATGGGCAGCATAAGTGGTATATACTAAAAACTGAGACATGTTTGGACCAGATGTCTTGCATCGCTATTTCGAATTTCTAGCAAAGTCAATTTACGGCGAACAACTGTTTCAAAAAGAAAATTCGAAAGGTCGTTCCGTGTGATTTGAGCTTTATTGCCGTGTGTCATTCCACGGTAGCGGACCTTTCGATTGGGTGGGAGTCGATATTGCCTTGATACCGCCGTGCACGGTGCACGATTTATTAATCCACCACACGGTGCACACGCTCGTAAGACAATGCCTCGTATTCTCGGCGTGCATTTATCGTTGAATGTGTCTACCCGGCTCTCATTTCGTGCTTAAGTCGCGTGTCACGCTCATATTAGACAAATTGAACTAGAGATCAGGCCGTGACGTTTAGCGCTAATTGCACAGCGCGAATACCTTTAACACGTATTCTCACCTTTATTTAGCGCTACATTTAGCGCTAAACACGGTCTTCCGATTTAGAGTTTTATACGTTTGATACGAAGATCGCATACAACGTCAATATAATATGAGAATCGAGTAGACGTGTTTAGCGTTTAAGTGAAATATTATTACAGGCTATTACGTTGATTGCGTTAAATAAGGATATGAATATAATAATTCAGAATATAAACTTATATACTCCTAATATATCTCAAATCAAGGATGAAGTGAATATCAACTAAAAAGTATCAAACAATTACCGAAGTAATTACAATTTATATTTTATGAAAAATATAGTTTTAATATAGAAACAAATTTAAATATCTTTTATACAATAGGATATTTTTGAGAATCATACTCTTAGAACGTATTTTTATATTAATAAGTAATCAATACAAATACATGACTCGTCAGCAGTGCTTAGAAATACTCAGTGCAATGGGTTTATTTCAAAGTGAACTGTATTTGAGAAAGATTGTTTCTGTCAGAAGCACGTAATCTTACCAAGGCGAGTGAGATGGTAGAGTGATTAATATTCTTGTTCAACGTTTTGCCACATTTGCAATCCAAATTAGACATTCCGTACAGAGTGTTCCGGAAGCAAACGGGTTGATTTGATCGCAAAAATTTGAGGCCAAGGTAAGAAGAATGGCAGTTACTGCATTACCAAACGATTAATAGTCACAGAACCATTCAATACTGAAGTCAGCAATTTTATGTGGATTAAGCTTCAACAAAGAAAAGATTTCTTTTTAATTACTTTGATTGCAATTTTACGATATCATGTTTCGCTTTTATAGAAAAATATCAAATCCCTTTAAATATTTAGTTATTAATTGTTAGAATAGAAACTGTGCAAAATCAGAAATTCATTTTGTCATAATTTTACCAAGAGCTTTGATCTCTAAAAGATATTTATTTAAGAGAGATTTTATTTTATAAAGAATTTATGACAAGATATTCTTAGATCTGGAACACTCTTATATCCCATGTAAAATATATTTTAAACGGAAAAAGATTAATTAGTTATCAACTCATCGTAAACATACGTCTAATAATTTTATGCATATACGTACTTTCTTCCATATATAAACTACCTATTCAATACATGATAATTAGGGTTTTTCGTCGCGTTACGTGCTACGCCCCCCGGTAAGAATCCATTTATGATAGCATAGAGACGGTGACGTAAAGTCATCGACGAGCGGTCATCATTGATCGCGGAAGAAGAAAACTTTGGACAACTACGTCATCATCGCGTCCCAGTCTTCGCAGAGTTCCTGTACTCCGAGCGGTTAGATAACAGCAGGAAGCCGATTCGGTTGCATAATATCGACGTTGCGCAATCGATACCTTCACCTTATGTGCGCCTTATATCGTTATGTCGAGAGAGAAAATCCTGTCTGGAGAAAGGGGACAGCGACGAAAGAGGGTATGTGTTTCGGATAGAATTTCATCCAAAATTTAATCCTGCGTTGGTTTGGTAGAGATTATTGATCAAGAAATTCACGAACAAAGCACGGCAAAATTTTAAAAGATTGAACAATAAAAATTGAAAATTTTGATATTATTCGAGATACTAAAGAATATATTATTCTCTAGAAACTTGTTGAACATAGCAAAGCGAATATATTTTTTAGTCTTTCTCTCTATTACATATATTGATATATATAACATCTCAATTTTAATATTAGGTGCGCAACTAAGTTCTCGCTGTTTTTTT
>NJRP01000025.1:1375568-1385630 GCA_003063835.1 Aphaenogaster floridana
GTGGCTGTACCAAATGTTACTATTATTGTGGTTGTGGCAACCTTATCGTTTTTTCCGTGTTCATTTACCTATGACGATCTATTTTATATTGCCGCTTTATTTTTATATAATATTTTATAATATCGAGCTGATATTATAAAATAGGAACGAGAATGTACTCGATATAGTTCTTCCCTGATACCTCTAGAAATTTTCGATTGCGGTGCCGGTTTAGGTAAGCGCATAATCGGGCTTACGGTCCAACGCACGCACGCACGTACGTGGTCCCGCCGTATAGATAACACTGTTGTTCGACACCATTGTAACCAACAGGCATTTGCGTGCGGCAGGAATGTCCACGGTCACGTCTAATCACGGTTAATCGGTATTCTAATCACGCGGCCGCAACCAAATCGAGATAATCGATCGCGGTCAACGCAACGATCCCGCGCTTGTGCACTCGAAGCAAACGCTCGAACAAAGCGTCGGCGTCGTAACGTAATTAAGTGATTACGATTAGCTACGGGCGTCGAATAATTTTCTCCTCCCGTGATTCACGATACAAACAGTTGATAGCCTACCATATGCCCGACACCCGGAAATGATTGTAAAGCGGAGAATCATAATTTATTTTTTTAGAGAGGGGTTTAAAAATTAAGATAAATTTCGACAGTTTTATTCTTTAGATCATTGCTTTTACTATTTTATTGACTTGTCTTTAATCACTACGGATATACTTCGTATTTTTATTTTCTTTGTTAAAATTATTTTTTAATTATTTTTTAATTTTAATTAAACATTTTTCACTTTTCAAAACTATTCAAAACAGATCGATATATAGCTTCTAATGTTTTCCTTATTAGCTAAATTTATGTTGTCAATATATGCCGCATACTCGAACAAAAATGTATCTCTCTTAAAATAAAAAAAATTTTTTAAAGAATATGTATTACGTGCACTTTAAAATACTTCTGGAGAAATTATGTCAAAGTCAATAAAAATACGAGTTGATCGAGTAATCAGTCTAACAGTACATGTCATATATATTATAGCTTTGAATTAGATAATATCACTGACGCCACTTATCTCTAATCTTGAGCACTAAAGATCCCGCTACTTCTCACCGCTTTACTCTAACATACTGGAGCAAGTATGTTACAATAATACGATAGTGAAAGCGATTTCTATAACACCTTAAATGCATATAAATCTCAGATGAATAGACTCATCATATTATGATAAGATAACAATATTATTCCAAAACGCGTTGCACAAATTTTTTTTGGTTAGTGGAAAATCCCTTCGTTTATTCGAATGATGTTGATTATCGATGTTGATGACGATAACGAGTGTAAAAAATGTAATTTCTATTACGTTGAGACAAAAAATTAATTGCACGCGGCATCGGCAATCGTGAGTAAAGCACGGTCGATTTATGGATTAGCAGGATGTCATTAGGCTAGCCCTCTCAAATTAGCCTCTCCTCTGTTAAGGTCGCGAATTGACCTCGACCAGGAACGAGTAAAGAATTATTCGCGCACTTTATTTCGTGCATTTTTTGTGGCGTTAAAAATCATATATATTAACTTTCTTAATCAATTAATAATGAATGAGGATAATTCCATGAATGTAGACATGATGTTCTTTGCAGTAATGATATTTATGTTATGGATATTTCATCGATTGTAAAATTAAATGAGATACAGATATATCGCTGTAATATTCGATGTAATACTCAATGAGTATAACATGCAATGCATTTCATTATCAAGATTAAATTATGATTATGAACCATTCGATCGTCGGCCGATTTTTCAAGGAGGCATTAATGCGTCTGTTAGCATTCAAATGGATAATACTATAACGAGCATTCGTTTATGTCTAATTTAAAGAAGTCAAGCGTCGTAAACTCTTTATTACAATTATAACATGCGTCAGTGAGGACTAATTTTCTTGGAAAGGATATCTAAAGTACGCCGGGGATAAAACCGCGTCGCTGACAAGCACGTACAAAATGTTTATGATAATTGCAAATTACGAGAGAGTATGAGTATCAAGATAAAGAGCCGGCGTGAAATGCCGACGACAATATCTCGCTTCTACGTTAAACACGTGCTGGATCACGTTGTTTCAAGAGCTTTCAGGAATGGCTCGCGCATTAATTCTAATGGGCACGGAATAAAAGATACATTAAAGAGGATAAATTCTCATTATATCATCTTGTTTTGTTTGTTCTGTTGATGAATTCCAGACATTAATTATATATTTGCTTGCGCTTTTAAAGTAACAATTCGCTGTTGTCGCACTTACAGTTTCAACATCATTTCGATTGCATGTCATCGCGATCTGTAATTTGGACGTTGAGGTTTTATCTATTGCATTAAACGTTATAAAGACTTAACGTTTTTTTTAAATTTTAAAGAGCAGATTACGCGAAGAGAGATTTAAAAGTAGGCAAATTAAATATGTAGAAAGATTATGATGTAAAATCTTCGTTAATAATTTCTATTAATTAGAAATTCAGCACCTTTTTCCAGGGGAAAGATTATTAACCTCACAAAGCGCCAGATTACATTTGTAATCTAGAATCATAACAACTGGAATAGCACCACGAAAGTTTAATGTTTCACGAATATTTTACCGGGTGCCAGAGACACAGAGCTCGCACCTGAAAGGTATGCCGCGGTAACGGTGAAAGGCGAATAACACAAGTGCCTCCGAAGTCGCATAGTTTCCGTCTAATAACAGTGGCAACCGCCGAGACTCGTTATTACAATTATTTTAAACGCAGACCTTTAACCGCTCTGTCCATTAGTCCGCCATTTATTAGTCCGCCGTGTAATAGTCATCGGCACGTAAAGAAGGCAGTCTTTTTTCGTTCTTCTCGATTTACGTAATGAGACCGTTTGCCGCGGATAGCCCGATAGTCCGATCATCGCTTTTGCGATCTACCAATAATACAAATCTATTGCGCTAAAAGCAGACCTGTTCCATTCCCGCGACAGCGTCCGCGCGCGCGGAATTGATCTCGTTACTGATGCTGCGAATCAGCTCCCTATTTACGTATCGCCGCGAAATAGCATGAATTCTCGCTATATCCGGCGATCGTTTTCTGCCTTCTCTCTTCCGTTTAATGGACTCGCCTGGCGTTTTATCTTATAAGTATCGCGAGTTATGACATCCGTCCGGCACGGTGCGACATCTTGCCTGCGAGAAGTCGTCCGTTGTAAACAGGTTTTGCTGTGCACGGATGCTTTGTAAAATATTCATTCTCCGTTCGGCGAGCAGAAAAATTTTGGATTAATCGTGTAAGCATATTAGGATCGATTCTCTGGCGGAACGCTGAAGCTTGATACGCTCCATTGTGGCGGTTTTCAATTTTCTATACACGTCGGTTCTACTCTGCAGCACTAAGCTCCAGCTGCTGCCAGGACTTGATATCGCCCAAATGGATGCATTGTTCTAACCGCGGTTACAATATGAGAGCATTGGATATTTGATTTATCCGAGATCAAACTTGGAAACTTCGTGAGACTTCGAAGCTTGTCACGTGAAAATCTTTCTGGTATATTAACTCTTGATATTAGACTAAACTGGATCTTTTTCCGTCAGCAAATAACATCGATTGCAATTATACACAGATGGCATGATCTACTGTAATATATTTTTATCGTATATTTTCAGTCTTAAAAATTAGTCATGATAATCGAGCACAATACATATATATATTCTTGAGTGCGATGTTAAAAAGCTAGCATATATTATGTACTTCAAAGTAGCACAGTTTAATGGAGAGGTAGATATCGGAAAATTTTATCGCGTCGCAACAATGTAATATTAATCCTTTTATAGAACAGCCCTGTCATATAAATCATGCAGAAGAGCGCGATTTCGTGATACCCGTCCTTAAATGATTACTAAATAAACAACGAAGTCGTTTAATGTTATAAACAAAGAGTCCGTTCCCATTTTCGAAATTAATGCATTTTTTGCATATCAAAGATAGAATTTCAAAATTTTCTGACTTCATCAATTACTCAATTGACAAAAAGTCAGAAAATTTTTAAATCCTATCTTTGATATATAAAAAAGATATTAATTTAAAAAATAGAAACGGTAAAAAATGACCGCTCGGTACTTCTAGTGTTAACAAATACAGAAACTTTACATTGTTCCTCCTGAAGAATTATGATTTTTAATATGTTAATTTTCAAATATTTGTATAGTTTGAAACCCCAAGTCTACGTCTTCTAAATCTAAAAGAAATTTTAGAAATTCCGTCAGGCATGCTCCGGAAGCGAGGCCGTGGCCCTCTCCCCCCCTCCGCAAGTGGAAGTAGGCCCAGTCAGGGCTGCCGGGACCCGCACTGGCCAGGACGTGATCATCTGCGGGCCCGACCCAGAGGGCAAAGGGCAGGGGGGAGGGCACCGTTAAGTAATACGCAGTTAGTACACGGTGCGCCCCGTGCAAGGGCACCCGCGGGGGTTTTAGTGGGTATACCGGCTCATAAGGTCGGGGAGTCCCTTTCTCGGGGAAGGGGGATTCGTAACGCATTTCTCCCGCGTTACCAAAAAAAGGCACGTTCATAACATTTTGATGTTCGTCTTACGTTAATGTCGCGAGCGTTAAGCCATTCGTCTTACGTTAAAGTCGATGGCAGGCCAAAGATTAAACGAAGGTAAGGAAATCACATCGGAAGACGTTATTAATAGGCCTGATCGTACCGCGTGGGAACCGAATCACTGCTGGAACTAATTGTCACGGGTGTGTGCGACTCACGGTCGGTCAGGGTCGGTGAGCGCCGGAGTTCCGTCGCGACCGGAAGTCTCCGCGGGCTTTTCGACGATGCCGAGGAAACGGAGCACCACGACGAATAATGCTATCGTGTCATCGGCACGTCCGTTTCACGATATCGCTCATGGCCCTCGTGAGTCAGAAGGAGGCGGTCAGTGTGCGCTGGAGATAAAGATCGCGAAGTGCCCGACCGCGGCTTGACATAGCTTGACGCGTGTGCGAAAAAAAAGGACCGATTTTATCAATTTTGCAATTGCATAGCCCGCGATCCTGTGGGAAGAGAAGATCCAAAATGAACGATATCTTGCTCCGCAATAAGATGTCTACAACTCGATCACTTCTTCCCTAATTTTTAAAATCATTTAAAAAATGAAATATATAATTTAAAAATTTCATAAAAAATCTATTGTATAATTTATTACTATATTACAGATACAGATTGTTGCATTTAAATTACACGGAAAAAACGATAAGGTTGCCACAATCACAATAATAGTAACATTTAGTACAGCCACGTCCTGTGGTTGTCACATTCACATTGATGTGAAGGCAACTATATGCATTTGGTACAGCAAACATAGTGAATGTTGAGACAAACATATATAGATGCTGAGATGCACTACACAAAACAATGTGAATGTGACAACCACAGAACGTGGCTGAACCAAATATTACTATTATTGTGGTTGTGGCAACCTTATCGTTCTTTCGGTGTAAGTATATTAATTAAACTAAGAAAACATTACATTTTATAGATCTGTGACATATTTAGACAATCTTGGAATATTGTTTGTTCTTTGTATATAAAATTAATAATTAACATATATATATATATATTACGAAATATCACTATGTAATATATAACAATTTTTGTACTATTCTTTTTAATTCGTAATGCTCGTGGTCAAAATGGCGAGTCCTTTTTATAGTCTCTGCCACTCGTTGCGACGGTTAATTTGCCCGTTAAGAGCATTCTCGAATTAACTCGTGTTCCCTCTTACTTACGACGAGCTCGCGCGAAACTATTTTCGCTACGCCTCGGGTACGCGCGCAGGAAGCAGCAACGATTTCCACAAGATGACGTAATTTCGCGCAATGAGTCCGACAATGAGCGACGACGAAGGCGACGCGAAAATTACGAAGAAGAGGAAGAAGACGACGGCGACGGCGACGAGGACGACGACGACGACGACGATGAAGCGAAGAAGGAAGTGACGCGACGCAGAATCACGCGGACTTACCGGAAATAATCTCATCGGAAAATAATGCGTCATTCACGCTGGCGTGCAAAGAGCACGACTCGTGTACGGACGCGAGTGCGTGCACGTGTACGTCGCGTGACGTTTTCTTTTCTTCTTTCTTCACAGCAATAGCAGCGACGACAGTTTTTTGCGCGACAAGCGTTTTAATGCGCTATTGCTCTTATTTAGATAATGGCGATGTAAGTAACCGCCAGTAGCTTGACGGTAATAAATGATAGTTCGTTTAGCCGTCATAAACTTGCTGCGAACCGCCTTTTAATTTTCGCAAGTTCTTATACAAAATAAAAGTACTGTCTCTTCCGTGTTCTAAAACTGCGGTGATTAATTAGACAAATAGAAGTCGACTTGTTATAATTTCATAGATATTCTCTTCTATAAACGGATGCTAATACAAATTTATGCGAAATATAGAAACATCTAGAGATTTTTTATTAAATTAAATTTATTTAATTTATTTATATAAATAATAATTAATAATTTTAATAAATTTATTTATCTAAATAAATAATAATAAATAATAAAAAAGATTTATATGTAAGAAAAATAATATTAATTATATCATATAAAGTTATTTTAAATATAGGTACATGTATTTAAATATTTAATATAAAATTGATAAAATATATTTTACTTACAATTTGACAATAGGACTACGGTACATGTCAAAAATTGTAAATTAAACTGCAGTTACAATCTTAAGCATGATCTCAAGATATATACTATTTCATTAGCTGAGCTGAATCTTAAGACCGTCTAACAATAAGAGAGAGACTCGACTGATGATCTAAGTATAAAAATAGACTATGAACCGGCTTTAGATTCGAAATTTTTTAATAGTTCGGATTCGAATTATAGAGATTCAAATTTGAATCGAATCGAATCTTACCTGATTTGATTCGTATTTGAATAGTTCTCACATTTCTACACCTAATATCGTGCCGGGACTAATCTTATGGCGCGTAATCAAAACTTGCCGAAGGTGAATAATATAATGACGTGTAATAACGTATAATATGAAGAATTCCATCAGCGAAAAAAGGAAATCGTAAAATGCCAGTGACGGTTACACGCATCATCATCACCATTATCACGGTAGACGTTATCGCCGTGACTACCATTAAACACCGACGACGAGTCATCGGAGTTACTCAGCTTGCGGCCGTGCGACTCTGACCGACCTCCCCCTTTTTTTCCTTCTTCTCGTGGATAGAATTCGAATGAAGAACTCGATTAACCGGCGTCCAAACTATTCCGGGAAGAAATTCCTGTGCACGGACGGAAGTTGGAATATCTTCGTTCGCGCGCGGCATCATCACGTTCGCCAGGTACACGAGGCGATGTTTACTGAGAAGCAAAACGTCGCGTTCGTAAAGAATGACAATTAGAGACGTCACTACCTTTTTCCGCGTTTTAATTATTGGATCAGATTAATGCAGATCAATTTGTCACAGTAGAGGCGAGAACACACTTTGAAGATGAAGCGAAAGCGTATCTTACACATTTCGTTCGAAAAATCTTTAATCTTATCTATAAAATGACGACTTATAATTACGATTGATTTGTAGAAATAGATATTGCAAAAAGATATTTTATCAAATCTCAACGTTTACACTAATGTACGTTGATTCTTGGGCTTGAATCGCTGAGTAATACGTTTCGTAATAAGTCCCGTATATTTTTTCGTCGCACGCAACGTTCTTACTTTTCTTCTTCTTATTTTCATGTCTCTTGAAATAAGCGCGAGCGAACGTCTCTCGAGACCCTTCCCTCGTTTTCTCGTACTTGAAGTTCGACGCTACCTCACCCTACCCCGGCCGTCACCGCCCCCGTAATGTTCCCTAGAAAGAGGAGAACTCTGGAAATCCTGGCGAGGAACGTCGGTTCCGGTGGGCGGGAGGTGGCGGTAGAAACTCACGGGGGCGGGAAGGGCGGCCTCCCCGGCTGGGAGGCATTTCATTTCCTTGGCGACTTCCGGCAAACGCGACGCTTCCGCCATATCGGGGCCGACGCCGACGCCACCGTCGACGTCGAGTCTGTTCGTGTTCCTGCGCTCCCTGGTTCCGGTTCCGGTCTCCCCCGTCCGCGTTCACCCCCGCGATGCCCATCGTCGTCTCGACTCGAGCTTCCACCCACGCCCCGGGCGCACCAAGTCCTTCCGCTCCCTCTCTCCGACGTTCTCCTTTCGCTTCCGTTCGTGTCACCCCCTGCACCCCTCGGCACCGTGCTTTTCCGCCGCCCCGCTGCTGGTGCTCTTCCTTCCAACTCGTCTGCGACACCCGCTACGCCGTTAACGTTACTAGCACTATTATCGTTAATAGTGTCGCCGCTGATGCGGCTGGATCGAAAACGTATCGTTTAAAATACGATTTCTTTCGTGGAAAAATGCTGGGCGATACAAACATAAACGAATACCAACATAAACCAATCTAGCAACTTCTACATTCTCTAAAAAATCGATTATTCGTTTTCGTTCAGTAAATATTAACGTAAGAGTTTTAACGACTTAGTCGATTGGACTTATTGTTAGAATTACCTGTTAAAGGGGTATTGTCACTTTCAGTATCATTTTTATACTCTTTTTTTTTAGGAATTTTTTTTGGAAAAAATATAAAAGCTATTGTTAAAATTTGATACATTTATTATCGATCTTTTGAAACCCAAAAGCGAGACTATCCCCTTAATAGCTGAATATTTTATACTATAATTTTAATGCTACTGACACTACACGGAAAGAATGGTTTTGCGGAAATGTCTAAAAATTTGACCAGATACAGATTTGAAAATAATTTTGTTGGGACATTAAAATAATTATGTAAGACACCCAAAATAATTGCTAGAATATCAAAACTTTTTGTAGCATTATCATCATGCTTAAGCGTCCTACATAATTACTTTCGATGGTCTAATAAAATTATTTTCAGATCTGTGTCTGGCCAAATTTTTAGATGCTTCAGCAAAATCGTTCTTTCCGTGTAGGAAATAATGTCCACTAATTTGCATGTCTGCAATAGCGAAAGAACAACCAAGTAATCAGAATTGAGCGTATCGAAATAACAGCGATTTTATCTTCAACAAAGAAGTGAGGAAAAGTCAATCGAGATTCGAAGAACCGCCTATTTGCTCCGCGATAGATTATCACGGCGTGTCTTTTCGCGACGTCTCGATCGGATCGATTGTGGGCGGGAGGAGGGTGGGAGGGAGGGAGGGAAATCTCGATCAATATGCGACACGCGCGTCCGATTATTTCGAGATCCACTTAACTTCGCCGACGCCGACGCCGACCCCGACGCCGACGCCCGACACCGGCGTTGACGAGAGCGCGGATATATCTCCTGCCCCTCGGTTCTCCGGCGGTATTTCGTATAACGGGAGGAATTGGTATGCTCGCGCGTGTCGCGGGATTACGTATTCCCGATGAGAAACCGAGCGGTTCGTGCACTTACCCCGGATGTACGTGTGCGCTGCGACACGCCGCGAGGAACGGGCCTTAAGCACCTGTCGCGCGCGACGTTTTCTTGACTTCGCGATGCCAACGAACTCGCCGCGATACACCCGGAATACATTTCGCGCTGGGAAAAGGGACGCTTCTTCCGAGTCGAGTTTGCTCGCGACCGGGTGTCGATGGCGTACCTTCCACGGGGAAAAGTGTTTCCAATCTTCACTGGAGATTGGAGAAAATGGATTATCGATGAAGCTACTCGCGCGTCTCATTCGAAAGTATGCACACGTATATCTTTCACCGAATGTATATAAAAATAAGAACTACTAAGTATAAGTTCATTATCATATGCGTAATTTTTCCGTGAGGAAAGAATGTTCTGTGTTTTTATAAGAAAAACATGTTTCGCAGAATATAATCGATTCTACACGGAAAGAACGGTTTTGCTGAAATATTAAAAAATTTGGCCAGATACAGATCTGAAAAATAATTTTGTTGGATCATCAAAATAATTATGTAGGACACTCCAATATAATGATAATGCTGCAAAAAGTTTTGATATTCTAGCAACTATTTTAGGCGTCCTAC